>JAEBDU010003518.1:0-13202 GCA_016802625.1 Heliconius numata | reverse complement strand
TGCAACGGCACAAAGTATACGTAAATGCGACAAGTTGTGGGTTCGATCCCCACTCGAGGAAATTAAATATTTAATTAAATTTATATTTTCATTTCTTCGCTCTGGTATCGAGGCAAAGCACGGCGTTGAGTTCCATGAGTTGCTATAATTTACTTACCTATATTTTCCAAATCTATGCATCCATGCCTATCTATACTAAAATAAAAATACCTTTCTTAACTAAACATGAGAATACGACGAGAATTTTACGAACATAGCTATATATGATACGAATGTGAAAATTCGATAGTAAAATAATATGGATTCTCGAATTTATATTCACGAAATATATATGTATGTATGGGGGGTAGCTCGCGAACTTCATAAAATTTTCTCCGTAATGCTTTATGAGGTAGGAAATTCGATAGAAATAAAATATAGAGACATTGTTTGTACGTGTACGAGACAAAGGTATACGATGTCTACAGACGTTCTGGGTTGTTTAGTATTCTACGTATTTATTGTGTATGGTATCAAATAATCAGGATTTTATTTGTTTGCTTATCAAATAAATTTATCTGTAATAAAATTGAATTGAAGTTATATTATGAAAGTGTGTTGAAGATATATTTTATTGTAATATAAATTTATATAGACCAACGGACAGAGATATATGGACCTACATGCATATAGTCATCATGTATATATTCAGTCTGAAATATTTTTAATATTCCTCGAATGCATATTTAACTACGTTTAGGTAAGAAGGGCAAAACGCGGCGTTGAGATCCACCGTGGAACACGCAACGCAAGAGAATACGACGAAAAGTGGGAAACGGAACTATCTTTAAATATAGAGACATTTTTAAATATAACGCGGGATCAAACCCACTATCATCGTGTTAATAACAAAACTAATATACATTCCATTGGTCCACAAAGTCCTCATAATACGAGTATTTGACCAGCTTCAGATATTGCCATCTAGTTCACAAGTAGCGTTGGCACCGAGTGAGTGTTTGTGTTTGGCGTACAGATCGACGGTGGGAATGTTTATATTTGTCATACGAGTACCTACATAACGGAAGCGAATGCCTCCCGGTAACGTTAAATAAAATAATCATTCGTGCATTAGCTTTGTGCTGATGAAGGATGTGTAAATTTTGATAAATCCATGGAATCCAAATGATTATTTTAAAACTATACTAAACTATACATATAAGCACAATAAATATGCACAGTGTAACTGTAATTGCGAAAGGTTGTGAGTTCGATTCCCGCTCGAGCAAATTAAATATTTAATGTTTCCATTTTCAAAGGAAACGAGGCAAAGCTGCGGTGTTGAGCTTCGTAACTTCATTTTGACACGCCGTGCCTACAGAATTTGGCGGAATGTGGGCAACGGAAGTATCATAATGAGAACGGAGAATCTTAGTACTTGGTTCCCAGGTTCCCTCTATCAACCCTGCTATGTAAAGAATAAATCATATCGTAGTTATTAAAATACAAATCTAATACAATCTCAACAACTAAATCTTCAATAGTAACATTTTAACGTATCCTTTAATCCTATTTCTCATAATAATTTGGTCATCGCCATCAAAGAAATAACAAAATTTAAATCCAGTTAAATTAGCATTGCCTCGAAATTGCGTCGTCGAATAAAAACATTTTTAAGGTTCCCCATTAAAACGAGATTAGGACGACCTTTTTACATATAAAACATATGTAAAAGGGTCATAATTACTACATTTGTTGGTTAATCTACTTACTTAATAAAGATTTTTTGGAGTAATCGGGATTAATCTCTCTGTTGTCGCTTCATTATCTTTATTTAATGTACTTTTGAATATTTTTTTTTATTTAGGTTCCCACTGTATTCCGCACTTAAGAAAGCCAGAGGAAACCAGGCAACCTAATGTTTGGATACTCTGTTCCCATTAAGATACTTCTGTTCCCGTTTTTCCGGCGATTCCTGGAGACATTGAAATCGGAAATAGTTTCACCAATTTCAGAGTTTATTTCGAAACATATTTACACAAGATTCTTACATATTATGTAAGTATAAAATATAGTACTAAAAAAACATTACATAAATGCTGTTTTATGCAATTGTAAACTATATTATATTGTTATATGTATACATATGTATATATACATATGCATACATATTAGAGGCCGTTGTGGCGCTTGTGGGTTCGATCCCCACTCGAGGAAGTAAAATATTTATTTACGTATATATTTCTTTGCTCTGGTATAGAGGCAAAGCGCGGCGTTGATTTCTGCGACTCAACACGCAATGCCTCCAGAATTCGGCAGAATAGAGAACGGAGCTTCCTAGTGTGAACGGACATTAGGTTCCCTCTGCCTACACTGCTTAGTGCGGGATACAGCGTGAAGCTGATTTTATTTATTTTATACATTATATATATATTTTTAGTTAAGCTCTTAAACAGACGCAATGGCGGTTCCGTTGACCTGCGACCACATAATTTACTTAGCCTAATCTACGCGACAGCGGGTCGTTTGTCTAGAATAAAAATGCTAATGTACGAGTACTCGAGTGAATTCTCAAAATGATAAAATTTAGCTTTGAGACGTAGACGGTTAAACTAATAATGCTGCATTCTTCTTTTCTTGCACAATTATATAAAGTTAATAATTGTATTCAAAAATTGTATTTTTTCAATCTCTGATAGTGAACAAAATTTACGTAAATATGGATATTTCTTAGGAATATTTTGTCTAACTTTTTATTAAGGGAAATCTATTATTTCATTTAAGAAACAACTTTTTTACTTTGTGTGAAATTTACCTTATCAGTCTTTCTCTATGTGATCATTTTTTCTTTCACATTTCACGCGTCATTTTTTCGCTTATTTTTACTTAACTTTATGTTATTATTATTTTCTTTAATCGAAAGTTAGTTAAAATATTATTTTAAGGAATGTTTTCCATATTTATGTTAAATTTGTAAATACAAGATTATCTGAGATTAGAAAATACAATATTTTAATACAATTACTTTTATATTAATGTGAAAAGCAGAATAATGCTACTATTGAGAATTTTAGATTAGATTTATTTAGATAATCTTAGAGCTATTTTGAGAATTTTACTTAAATATTACATTTACATTTTTATATAATCATGTTTATGTGTAATGTTTGAATTTAGAAAAATATGATAACAAAATGATCCCACTACATAGCCACAAGCAATTTTATAAGAATCATCGTAAATAGTGCCTCATAGTTTTAGATATCGTTGCAATAAAGAATTTTTTTCATCATAATCAAATTGTTCCGATGCCAATTTGGCAAAAACCACCATATCACATTTACATACACATGTATCGAGGGTATGACAAAAATTTATAAACATTTCCTATGGAAATAAGAATTCTATTTCATAGTTTTTTATCTTACTATATTTTCTGTTTTTTGTAAATAAATAGAACTTAGTGACTCGTCTCGCCTTTGTCCAGTTTCCTTTTGCTTATATATTTTCGGAATTGATTAAACCATAGAACAGAGGGAACCTAATGTTACGACACTGTTCACTACTTTTCATCCAATGTCAGAGTAACAGTCTTTGTGACGGAATTCAGAACAATTCATAACTATAAGATACGTTACTCTTTTTATAAAATGATAGTACAGTTTCAATTTAATTCTATTATTTCATTTAATTTTTTTAATAATTACTGATAGTAATTTAAGAAAATCAACCCGAACGAAGCCATGTTCACAAGCTAGTATATTATCCCCTAATATGAGAAACGCCTCGAAAACTCTGGCAAAATATTTCCCTAATTCAATAACCACCCAAAATTGTTTTGTTGGAATGAAGTCGTCCTTTATCATAGTTGTAACCGTTGTGCCTTTCCGCAAAACGGTTACCTCGAGTGAGGCTTTATTTAGAAATATCCTTATATTAAAGTGTATTGTATTCAAATATATAGAAAATGTAAATAAAGTTTCATCTAAAGATAAAATATGTATATGCAGAGCAGAACAGAGCAAACCTGGTGTTAAGATTGAGACATTAAGATATTGAGACATTGAGACATTATGACATTAAGATACTTCCATTTTCACTTTCAGGAGGCATTGCGTGTTGATTAACAGAACTCAACGCCGCTCTTTGCCTCGTTACCAGAGCGAGGAATTAATGAAAACATTAAATATTTAATTTCCTCGAGTGGGAACCGAATTCACTACCTGTTGCTTTTAAAATCGCACGCTTATGCCCCTGCTCCACGAATATCCTCATTACTGGTGTCTTCATAAAAATTATGCAATATAATAAGAAATTAATAAATTAGTAAAACAGCGAACTTCTCCTAAAACTCTCTCTTCTCCGAAAACATTAAAACTATGCTGTCATTTAATTATTTCTAACAAATTAATGACATTTTTCAACTATTTAACCCCTTAATACCTGTCACTCCGCAAACTCTTCCCCTTTTTATCCAATAACACTGTTCCTGACATCCTAGTACAAAAAGCTTCAACGTCGCATAAAACTTTCATACTATTAAACTTCTTCACAAATTGTTTTAAAAGTAATCTGTCTCTGGAGTATAGAAAAAGATCATAAAAATATCCTATCAATGACATAAAAATACGACGTTTAATTAATTTAGAATTAAATTATTTTTTTCTATCATATAAAAGGATGAAAACGGTTTTTCCGGATGCGAACGGAACACAATTTTCATTTTTCCCATTTCCCGAGATCTTTTGTGATATCTTAAATAATTGAAGTGGGTTAGTTACCTTTATTCTTCATATTCTTTTGATATCTTACAGAATATTTTAATATGATTATTATGGTTGTTAAGGTAAAAGGTAATTTGGTAAATGCATGGAGGTAATCAATTTTTATTTGTAACTCTCTATTTTTCTCTCTATTTGATTGTATTTTTACTTAAGCTTTGCGTTTGGTTGTAGTAACGCATATATAAAAATAGTATATTTCTATTGTAGCAGAAATATCTAAATTATAAATTACTTCTATTAATCTTATCTATCTATCTTGTAGATTATTAATTATTAACTATATCTTTCTTCTAGATCTTATTCAAGAAGATTATATTTAAATAATTTTTATTTCCTCGCTTTGGTAAATAAAGTGCGTCGTAGAATTCCATTCAACACACAATATCTCAAAAATTGAAATTAAAATTGAAAATGGAGAGCGGAGTGCGTTACAATAGTTTCTCTCCGCATATCTCGTTATAATAAAACTGCATTTTTTAAAAATTATATTACCTAAACTGTGGTTATAATATAATTTCTTACTCGTATATTATAAATTTTTACATATTATATACATAATTTTATTCCAGAACATATGCATAAAGGAAATTTACACGAAAATTTCATTTTATATTAAAATATGGAATATTATGCAAAAGACGAAAATGCATGCTAGAAAGTAATAAAGTTAATTAGATTCCACATTGTTTAAATTACGAGTCTATTAATTTGATTGCACTTGTGTTACAATTCTGTATTATTAAAATAAAAATACATACATATATACTTTTTATAGTTGATTAGTAAACGCGACAGGTTGTGGGTTCGATTCCCACTCGAGGAAATTAAATATTTAATATTTTAATTTCTTCAGAATTCGGTTGAAAGTGGACAACGGAGTGTCTTAATACTAGGTTCCCTCTGCCTACCCTGCTCTGCTGTGTGCGAGATACAGCGTGAAGCTGATTTTTAAATATTGTACTGAACATAAATCAGGCATGATATACTATTTTTATTTTTAAAATGATATCATTAAGTAATTTATAATTTCTTGTTATAAGGAGGCCTAGTGTTAAGACACTCCGTTCCCCAATTAATAGCAATTTTGAGTGTAATTTCCTTGCTTGCGCTAGTATTAAAATTATGTTAATTTTACTGAATTTATATACAATTATATATTATTACCTGAACATCGCTCTCTAATTAATATTGCCGTCTAATTATCATCGTTTGGTCAGCGATTCAGGGTTGGGTGTATATATTTAGCTTTAGATATTCATATGTATTTAACATGTATTTAAAATGCAAATCAATCAATACCTATATTATAAATTCGAAAGTAACTCTGTCTGTCTGTCTGTCTTTTACGCAATCAGGGCCAAACCGCTAATTTAATTGTGATAAAATACATTTCGATATATACCAAAATATTTAAATATTTATTAAATTGACATGCAATTTATTCCGCCATATTAATAACAACCGTCGCTATGCGACCGTTGCCAAGCAACGACTTGCAAAGTTTGTTGTTAGAAAACGTCACCCAAAATGAGCTTGCTTAACGCATCTCTGTATCGAAAACAGAAAGTAATTTCATAAATATATTTAATAAATATTCGTATAGTTCAAGCGGGCGTAGCCGCGTTCGGGTCCACTAGTTTTGATATAAATTTAATCCATTTTGTGTTTCTATTTGCGATTTAATATAATCTTCCTGATTTATGGACCATAATAAACTAGTTATCTAGTGTCGATCATTTCGGTATAGTGATTTTTAATTGTTGTATGGATTTTGTAATAGCTAATGCAAATTTGTATAGAGTAAATGTTATTCTAGATTATCTTTCTAAAATGAATGAAATTAGCGTTTATTTTTTTAATAATCCGTTTAAATCATACAAACTCTCAATTAACTCTACTCTGTACAGAGATACTTTAGTACAGACACTCCGTTCTCTACTTTTTACCCAATTTCGATAGAACGCGAACAGATGTTGAGACGAAATCAGTAATTCGCTGTCCTAGAACAGTGTAAATAAAATAATTCTTCCGATTGGGGGGGATCAATCCACAGACAGATTTACACACACATTTTTTTTCAGCTTCACGCTGTACCACACGTAGCAGAGTTAGAGGGAGCCTAGTGTTAAGACACTCCGCTCCTATATAAATATATTCGCATACAAAGTAACTTTGTAAGCCATATATAAATGAGCCAAGTTACTTATTTATATAAGTGAATTAACAATTTTAGTGGCCGCTATAATTTGTTAGTGTAAACGACAGGTCTACCAGCTCTTAATGAAAGGACCTGCGCCTGGCATTGTTTTGCCACAGTTCGACTTTAAATTTCATTTTGGACTTTAGAAAGTAAGTGCATTTGATATAAACGTTGTGCTTGTTACTTTTTACATGGACATCCTTAAGTCTTGGAAGGTTTTAAGATATTTGTGCTCTTTAATAGTAAATTGTTGTACGTTCGATTCTGATTTGAGGTAATGAATTATTTCCATTTCCTCGACCTGGAAAGCGAGGCGTTGAGTTCCACATCGTGAAGTGAGGTACGGATTGATTATAGTGGTAGTAGTAATGTGGAAGTAGCCTTTAGAATTTAGATGTAAGTCCGTAGGGTAGGCAGAGGAAATCTAATATAGTATAACGTACGTGTACGACGCAATGGATGCGTCACAGTCTCAGAGTCCTAATGGGAACGGAGAACGGAGTGTCTTGTCTACATATATAGCGTGAAGTTAAAAAAAAAAAAAACATAAATACCTCAAGCAGGCAACATAAGCGAAAACACAAAGTTAACTTATAACAGCCTCATCTAACTATTTAGATGGACTATTCCAGGATATTGTAATTAACCATTAACAGTTTATAGTCCATATATCTTTAATTACAAGGGACTGCCCGCTGCCGGGCTGAACGTGCCATCGCGTTCATTATTACCAACAATATACGGCTTAATAAAGTTAGGTCTAACGTAGGTATATTAGCAATCTCGGTGCAATATTTCAATTCAGCAGTGCATAAATTTAACCAGAGCTGACAGAGGCACGGGTTTGCTGAACTAAAGTGGTGTGTGTCACGCGAATTATCTTAAATGCCGACTGATATCTATGTGTATGAAAGTTAAATTTAAAAGATATGCAGTTTCATGGTGTATTCCGTACAGCTGGGTAGGCAGAGGGAACGTAGTGTTAAGACACTTCGTTTCCGAATTATTGCCGAATTTTACGTGGCATTGCGTGGTTAACCTCATTGGGTTTCATCATTCAACAATGAATGTTTTTTAAATCAAAGTAGGCAGAAAGTAGGGAATGTTAATTATTAATATTTTGGTTTCATACTGTTTAAAGACCAATTGAAGTAGATTCTTGAAAACAGAAAAAACACAGATTTCTTTGTTTATAGCTTCACGCTGCATCCCGCTTATAGCAGGGTAAGCAGAGGGAACCTAGTCTTAAGATACTTCCCCTACTTTCCCCATTTTCCGCTGAATTCTGGAAGCTTTACGTTTTGAGTGGTTAAATATTTACATATGAGTCTATTTTTATTTCATATAAAAGTATATATAAAGTTTTCAGCTTCATTCTTCTCATTTTTCATAGTGCACTTTAATAATAAGGCACCGTGTGTTATTAATGGACTAGGACAGTCAGATAGTCTGAGATGTTTAATGTTTGGCCTTCATAGTGAAAAATGATTTGAAAGTTAGTTAGAACTTATTAAAATTCTTCACCATGGCGCAGTGGTGTGACTGTAACGCAACGGTTGTGGGTTCGATCCCCTCTCGAGGAAAATTATTCGTCTTATTAATTATTCTTCGTTTGGCTTTCTTTCTTAGTAAAATGAAAGACAGATTAAGAACTTTGTCTTTCTAAGGAAGAAAAATAATTTAAATATTATTGGTAGTTGAACCACAAACAGCGGTTGGACGTTCAAACTCTATTCCATTAAGCCATAATGACCTAAAATATAATTTTTTTTTAATTATTATTATTATTTTTACATTCTATATTAAAGAATTTAAATTATTATAAGAATATAACATGAAAATAACAAGTTGAAAGCATCAAAAATCACTTTTAATTCTTAATATTTAACCATCTTTCGATTGACGATTTGCCCTCATATAACATGCACGGGGCGGCCGCATCTGTTCATTATAAATGTATCGGTAATGCACCTGGCCGACATATCGATTTTTTTATTAATATGTACACTATAATATTTATATAAAACGACCAGTCATGGCCTAGGGGCACAAGGTGTGAGGTAGTGGGTTCAATTCCCAGATGAAGAAATTAAATGTTTAATATTTTCATTTCTTCGCTCTGATGTCGAAGCAATGTCTCCAGAATTCAGCGAAAAGTGGGTAACGAAAGTGTCTTAATGAGAATAGCGAGGTTCCATTCAGGTTCCCTTTACCTACCCTGCTATGTGCGAGATATGGTGTCAAACTAAAAAAATGCAATAAAATCTTTGCCTGATGATGATGTTAAATGATGAGTTAAAATAAAAAAAATACGTCATCCTCTCCTATCTCCTCATGCCACACAGATAGTTTATTTAGGTTCATATTTTGACACCATAAGCAAAACAATGATTTAATGAATCATTATGAAACTGAATAGTTATTACAATCACTATGTTCGAAGAAACGATACTATAGCTTTTAATTCATTGGCCTAATAATAGATGGAGTTACATATACTCTTGGAATAAAACGATTTTTTATATGATTAGATATTCATTGCTGGTCTCGTATGAAAAATGTTTTATAAAGGGTAGTTCTATACGCAATGTATAACGTTTTAATTAATATTGACGTCTCGCCTTGTATCAGAGTTGCACTTTGCGCTGGACTTTCCTAGAAGGTTAAACTCACACATGTATTGCTATTTGCAGAGTAGAAATCACAGAGTGCTATTTATCGAATTAATATTTTTTAAATTTAATATTTTTATTTATTTCAATAATCATTATTGAATTGACTAGTGATTTGCTCATTCGATTAATGGGAACGAAGTATCTTAATACTAGGTTCCCTGGTTCCCTTTGCCTACCCTGTTATGTGCAGGACACCGCATGAAACTAAAAAAATATTTTTTTATATTTAAATAGGCAAATGTGGTAATTATACAAAATCTATATATAAATTGTGACCTATGTAAATTTTTAAAGTATAATCTATATTACTATAAAGTTTTATCTCAATCCGTTCAGTAGTTCTTGCGCGAATGTTTAACAAACGTCAACTCTCTCCAGATTCACAATTTATATAATAGTAAAATTTCATGTTACATTTTTTCATCTAGAACATAATAAATAATAATAATTAATAAATAATGACCATAAACATACATTTAATATTAAAAAATACTATTTAAGTTAACACTACCAAAGTAAACGATAACAATAAAAAAACAAATAAATAATTCGATCGCTCTATACTAAAATACTCTACGCTCAACTAACGCACACAAACAAGACCTGCGCGTGAGCATCTACGTCGTCAAACATCGCTACTATTACGCTTCTGGAAACCCAGTTTTAGTCTCGTTTCGCGTTGAGTGTGACAGTTTTATTTATTTAGTTCAATATTTGTTTCATTTACAACCGGTAAGCCTAATATTTTATTATTATAATTATTTTTACAACCTTTTACAACCATTTTTAGAATATAACAACGGCCTTGTGGAATATGCTATAATATAATTATATTGCCTATTCGTGTATTGATTTATACTTCTTTTCTCGTATGTATACACGTAGGTAAGTAAGAAATATATTTTGGTATACTTAATAGTGGGTTTTTTTGTTTGGGTTTCCTGTGAAGTTAATATTTTTAACTGACTTAAACAAAAGGCTGTCAAATTAGATGTGTATGTGGGTATGAAATAATATTTAATATGCCAATCTATTCAAGCACGTGTATTATGTTTGTATGTTTGTCGACAAATTTGTCGATAATAAATATCGTGGTGTGATTGTAACTACGACTGATTGTGGTTTCGATTTTCACTAGAAGAAATAAAATATTTAATATCTCGGCTCTGGCATTGAAAAAGCAGCAAAAAGAAATGAAAGTGCGGTGTTGAGTTCCACCGCTCAGCAGCCAATGCCTCCAGAATTCGGTGGAAAGTAGGGAACGGGATGGCCTTAATGGGAATGGTGTGTCTTTACTACGGTTCCTCATGCCTGTCCTGCTATTTGTGAAATTCAGTGTGAGATTTTTGAGTGTGTGAGTGAGTTCCAATTTTCATCAATCGGTTAAATAATTTTAGGTCTAGATACAATAAATTAATTTCGATATATTTTTTAAATTATTTTTAATTCTAATAACAGTTTGCGTTAAGTCTCTTCAAAGTTTCTAACATTAATTAATATTATATTACTTAAGTTAAGCTATTAAATCTTATATGTACCCAACTTCGCTGCTACTTTATGAATTAAATACATACATTCGTATTTGTTTGTATAATACTATGTAATGGCATACATCCGTACATATGACAGACAATAGATTGTCACTGGATACTGACACAAGCGAGTTCTCAAGATTATACTAACTTTTGAATCTTTGTCTGTTCTTCATCAACAAAAACCATTTGAAAACCTCAACAAAAAATAAACAAACTTATCTTCGTATATCCTATTCATAATAATGAAGCAAAGGAGCTGTAGCTTGACATGTTGGGAGTGGTGACTTCACGAACCTGAATCCTTCAGAGAGAAATGGTTACTATCCAGCTATCCCCTCGGCTTGACTTTATTGGCAAGCAGAGTAGAATGCAAGAGCTATATACTCGGAAAGGATGAGTTTCTTTATTTGCGTAATAACTGAGGAACTCACACAGCTCACAAGTCTTTCTTCTCCATACTCTTAGCAGACCCCCCGATGTTGCACCTGTAAAGAAATCAAACACCTCGAGGCTTTTACAGAACTTATACTTCTTCCAGGGCTAGGCTTGTACAATGTATATCTTAAATTATAATACAATATTTTATTCTAGAGGACCACTTTCCTCTTCAGCTCCAAATCTAATAATGCGCATCAGAATTTTCATCACATCAAGCGTCTTTTGTAAATTGTCAACTCGCGCTAGTTCTATGTATAAACTTTAAAATATATCTTTTTATTAAACAAAGAGGTTGATTTACATTTTGTTATAACAAATTATCGTGAATATAAAAACTATTTATATAAAATCATTACACACCCAAGGCATTAAGCCGCTTTGTAGGCTATTTTATAGGGGTAGTTGAAAAGACAGACAACCGTTAGTCATTCAGTAACCCGGTTCATCCAAATTCAATGGGTCAATGCCCAATTTCCAATCCATCCAAATTCCATTATATGGCCTTGATTAAGTTTTCCATATTTCCCATAGTTTCTACACATTGAAAATGATGAAATCCTTAAATTATGTATCCTTAACAATAATGTGTCCAACAGAATTTTAAGATATTTCATCTGGCGAAAGGTAAAAGAAAGTATAAAATAAATAAACAAAATATTATATTCAACTCCAAATACCTAACTTATTCTAAAAAATTGAGAAATATTAATAATTATCATTTATTTATTCAGATATCAGTTATTTTATTGTTTAACATTATACATGTTGTTTTAAGTGTTAATTTTCACTTGTTATCATAGCAGCACTCATTTTAATGGTGAGTCAATGGGTAGGTATATGTTTTTATCACAATGTAGAACTAAATGGAAATATTGAATAATTAATTATTATAATTTTATTTGTATAATTAAACTAAAGATGTGAAAAAATATAGAAAATTTGACTAAATTCCAATTATAACAGTTATAACTGAAATTATGGCAAAAAAATGATTATACCTCTTTAGGTAAATTTAAATATTACTAGTACCAAATAAAAACCAAAACAACGATGTACCTAGCTTAATCGTATTTTTTTAAAATGAAGTTTCTTTAAACTATAAAATTATTGTAACACTACTTTCTTTGCAACTACAAAGGAAAAAAACACAAAAAATGTTTTTTTTTAATGGGATTTTTAATAATCCTTATTTGGGAAAATGCTTTTATATATAACTTTGTATAAAGGCACACTATCTCCTTAACAGAGTTTCGTGCAACGAAATTTTAATACAATTATAAGTTTAGGCGCTCCTTGGAAGACTTTAACAAGCCTTTGTACAACTTGTCAAATATCAACACTAATTGAGTATCTAATAAGAGAAGAGAATACATATACACTATCATTATTTTCTGATATATTTTTATTATAAAAAAATAATAATTTCACGACTTTTCTAGCGTACCAGAGTAAACAGAGAGAACCAACACTCTGTCATATCAAATAATGATTTTGTTTTTTTTTTAGTTAATTTCATGCATGTCAGGCTAGTAAATCAATAAATAAATAAATAGCGTGCTTACGGAGTCATGAAATTGATTGGTTCCTCCGA
>JAEBDU010003516.1:0-17844 GCA_016802625.1 Heliconius numata | reverse complement strand
CAATTACACTCAAAAAGAGTACTGGTTTAAAAGTTCTTAATAATATATTTAAGTTTATATATAAATACAGCTGATTGTTTACTTTGTGTTACTACTTATGATAACTTATCAACTTAATAATATGTAAAGCTTGATGGCCTCTGCTTGTTTATATTCAAATATTATCGAATTTAGATAATGCTTACGTCTCCTTGTGTACAATGTAAGCAATTTTTCATTGGAAACTAAGTCTTAATTTAATTATGTATAAAAGTAATGGAAATTGGAAATGGCCATCAGATTCCTTTCTACAAGTACAAAGTAATCAAATATCGATATGAAATATGAATATATACGAGGCTACGTTCTAATTGTGGATTATTAAAGAATAATGTTCGGAATTTGTATATGTTATCTACAAATTCCGAATGTGATGATGTATCTATCTATCTATTGATTTTTTTCTTATTTATTTAGTAAAGTCCTATTAAATAGAAAAATATTCTTTAAGGGTAAAATAGTATATTCTATCAATATTCAGTAAATAAAAATTAAGTCACTAAAAATGTGTGATGACATTTAGTTTGAATTAAAACAAGCAATTGTGACTACAACATCCATTGGCGAAATGAATTGTGCTCAACTGGCACGCTCGAAACCCCATATATCAAGAATTCAATTCAATTCGACTACAACATTATACTAGTTAAATGGGGTGAATGAAGTCGCGGAACTAACGATTTTTATAATATCCAATAATTTTCGTTTACAAATTTATTACTTTATTTCTTTTTCTATAAAAATAAAAATAATTGAAGACCAAACATTTACATGCAGTTGGTGAAAGGTAAAATAAAAGACGCAAAAATTACGAGTACGGTAGTTTTGAGTTAAAATGTAAGGGTAAGAGTACAATATTGAAATTTTGATTGTCGATATTTTGCTATATTAGTATTGCTCTAGTATATGTGTATTATCTATGATTAGTATTGTATTGGCAGCCCTAGCATATTACATGTTGTAATTGTTTTGTGTTGTCTGTTTCTGTTATTCTGTTGTCCGATTTAGGTTGTACAGAATATAGATTAACAAATAACATGATTAGTAGCATTTACTTTTATTAAATAAACAATATTTATTTTAGTGGAAGTGGGAATTACAAAATGAATTGGTTTTTAGTTACGTGAAATGTGAAAATCTATATTTCTTAGAACTATCGTTTTTCAATCTTGATTACAATTTTGTAACATTACATTTTTAACATATAAATTAAAAACGGTATTACTATTACATACTGTAAGATTGTAAGTTGCTGGTAAGGACTAGTAATTGACACAAGATGAATCAACTGCCTGCTCAACCTACTGGTATACAGAGTACAGCCGGAGCTGTCCCTGTTCGAAATGAAAAAGGTAAATAACGATTATATTCTTTGCCGTTTCTATCAAAATTATTTATGAGAAATTTGCATTCATAAACTAATTATTACAACATGAAAAATGCAACAATATATTATAGTAATGATTATAAACGTTGTTATAGGTGAAATTTCTATGCAAAAAGTCAAAGTGCAGAGGTATATATCGGGAAAGAAACCGGAATATGCTCAAGGTGTTTCGTCTTCTGAAGAATCAGACACTGAAGACTTCATAGAACAACAGAGACCTGAACGCAAGCATCAGATAGCACAAATAGTCAGCCGTAAAGATGATCAACAAAGTGAATCTGAGACAGAAGTAATTTTCTATATATTTTTAAATGAATGTTTCTCTTTGTGTACAATATATTTTTGTATAGTTTGCCACTAACCTATTTGAAGCCACACACAAACAAACAATATTTTAAAATTACCTAAATTATCTTGTAAAATAAAATCATAATTACAAAAATTATGAAGTGTTCCTAAATTAGCAAAATGGTTACATATGTGTAGAAATTTTACACTTTATACAAAATATTATCTAAATTCCAGTGCCATCAAATTACTATACTTATAATTGTTTTTACCAAATTAACTCTTGAACATAAACTACAGCTACAGGTTCAAAATACTCTTTTCACACTTAAAAGTTCAAATTAATTATGAATAATGAAATGATATTATTATTGTTATTTTCATAATAGGTATTTATAAGTATTTATGTTATTATATTTTGTTAATATAGATTTAAGCTTGGTTTTTACTGTGAAAATGAAATGAGAGGGTACTGGTAATGGACTTATTTTAATTATGTCACTTGCTCAATTCTTTCTGCTCGCTCAGTTCTTTCCACCAGACTATTTGATGATGGAAAAACAAATATGAAGATTTTTCTTGCTAGTTCAGCATACACGGCCCTATTGAGAATAGGGCCATTCTGGTCACGGTGGAAACCGGGCTTCATTTTAAAAAGTGTGTGATGACTTCTTAACATTATTTTTGACCACATTCAAATGGTTGAATTACTAACTAAAATATTATTGTAGTTTATAAGAATGCAAGGTAACTGGATTTTTTTTATATCTGTACCACCATCTTCATTTAAATGTAAAACTTACTTACAACTCTTGTAACAAAAATCCTTAATAAGGTGGTCCCATGCTGTCACAGTGTTCCTGAATGGGTTACACTATATATACTACTATCAATAGACATTGTTTTTACCAGATCGACGACCCACGTTTACGACGCTTACGTGTTGCTGCCCACTCTCCGCCTCGACGAGCGGAACACAAACCTGAGATAATAGATGCAGAGCCCGAACATGAATCAGAATCTAGTGAAGATGATGCGCGGCACAGCTCAGAGAGTGAAGATGATTTGGATGAAGAGGAGATTGAAAGACGTCGGCAGGCGGTCAAAGCTAAGCTTGCCGCTAGGTGAGACCATTAACCATTACAATCTATTTTGCCAGTAAACAAAAAATGAGTAACATTTTTTTTAATTATTAATTTAGTCGAAAAGATTAATAATGAAGTTAATATTGTAAGTTACTAAATATTGTATCCATATTTTGATTTTTATAGAGAAGCAGAAAAGGAAGTACTTGGGAGAGATGAAGACGAAGAAATGTTAGATGGTGATAAAGAGGAGAGTGGCTCTTCTGATACAGAATATACAGATAGTGAGGAGGACACAGGTAATAAATAAACATATTATTGATTTTTAAATTATCCCGCATATACATAGCAGAGTAGGCACAAATTAATTCAACCAATTAATTCATCTTATTTAGGAACAAGGGTAAAGTTAACAATAAATTAAAAGTTGTTATTGTTTCTTATATATACGTTATTTCTTTTGTTACATTTACTAAGGACCAAGAGTAAAGCCAGTATTCGTTAGAGCGTCTGACAGGATGACGGTAGCCGAGAGGGAACGTAAAGTAAAACAGCAAAAGAAAGAAGAATCCGAATCGAGAAAGGAAAAGGAAGAAAGGAGGAGAGAGGCTTTAAAGTTGGTGGAGGAGACAATTCGGTCTGAACAGAGAAATGCTCAGGTATTTTTTTTAGCTTCAACTTGTATTGCGCATACAGCAGGGTAGGCAGAGGGAAGTTAGGGTTAACTTCTATCAAGCACCATTGAAATTTCGAGACATTGCATGTTGAGTGGCAGAACTCAACGCCGCATGGTGCCTTGCTAGCGGCTAGCTAGCTAACCTAGTAGCGAGGAAATAAAGATTTTTTGCTTCACATTTTATTGATGGATACATAATGAATGTATGGAGAATGTTCTTATGTGTCAAAGCATTAATCAAAGAAATGTATCAAGTCTGATTTTAACTAAAAAACTAAACTTGTTATATTATAAAAAATTTACTTAAACTAGTACCCCGTAAATCGTTCGGGCTTAAGTGCCATTACTTTCTAAAAAAAAACACCATTAAATTATAGTACTTCCCCAGACTGACAGCAAGGAAGGTAACATCAACGACGTGTGCACCGACGACGAGAACGACGAACTCGAGTACGAAGCATGGAAGTTGCGTGAAATGAAACGTATCAAACGCGACAAGGAGGAACGCGAGGCGTAAGTATTGTTACCTTTTTTTTTTTTAAATTTTGGTACCGACAAAAAAAAAGTTTTCGAAGGTAGGCTGCCCCCGCTGCACTCCGCCAACCCACTACCCCGCGAGCCTCATCACAAACACTATAGTATAGTTCACTGCGACGCTAGGTGTCATTTACTACGCCTATTTTTATATACAGTAGAAACTTCTTTATCTGGCCCTCAGTTATACGGATTCGCGATTATCCGGACTACCAATCGCGAACAATTATATTAATAACGATATACAATATATATTTTTTTACTTTTCAGTATAGAAAAAGAGTTAATAGCAATAGAGCGAATGAGGAATATGACGGAGGAAGAGCGGCGCGTGGAACAACGGCTCAACCCGAAACTGGTCACCAACAAGGCTGTCAAAGGAAAATACAAGTTCTTACAGAAATATTATCACAGGTATGATGGCTGTCTGTCTTGTATATAGTTGTAGTCAAAACGTAATACAATAGATTATGCATATATTAGTCAATAGTTGCATGGTTACGTCTGTCTGTCTGTTCATCTATCAAGACGGGCACACAGGTAGTCCGTATCTCAAGATAGGTATCAAGGTGGAGGTATCAAACTGAAATTTTTATCAAATGTTTATGCCTTAAAGCTACGCTCGTTTTTGCTGCACTATGTATCAACTTTACAGTACGAATAAAGGAATAAACATAAAAAATGGAAATTTATCGGTATACACGGAAAAAGATATTACAAACATATATTAATAGTAAATTTTGTACAAAATAATTGCAAACTTTAAGTATTTCAATTTTTTTTAAGCCAAGATACTATTGACGTACAATAAAGAAATTAGCATGGTACTTTCGGTGGACGAGACCAACTGTCACTTTTTTATTTTTATAATCAGCAGAAAAAAATGAAAATAAATAAATTACAAGTATTTTTCTATATTTTAAATATTCTTTGATGTTAAATATGTGTTATAATTTTTTCAGAGGTGCTTTCTACTTAGACAAGGAGGAGGAAGTCTTCAAACAAGACTTCTCCGGCGCTACATTGGATGACCACTTCGACAAGACAGTTTTGCCTAAGGTTTGTATATATTATTTAGCTTTGCACTGTATCCCGCATATGGTAGGGTAGGAACCTAGTGTTAAGGCATTTTGTTCCCCGCACACCGTTCAATTTTTAAAACATTGCGTGTTGAATGGCAGATCTCAATGCCGCGCTTTTTCTATTTACCTGAGTTAAAAAGGGAAAATAATTAATTCCTTCGAGTGGGAATTGAATCCATAACGATCTAGGTTTATGTGTACAAGTAAATCTTGTACCATGTGCCACATTTATGTCAAAAATATTATTTTAAACAAAAGATATCCACCACATTGACATTGGTACTACTATCAAATAATTTAACTTTGTTTATGAAATGAAATTTCTGTATTTTCTAACAAATTTCATGATTAGAAAACTATACAAGTATTTAAAAATTATTTATAATTTTCATAAACTTTTTCACACATTCCATAATTTAGATGACCTTATAAAAGTAACATTTAGATTTCCATATCAAAAAGCGTTTCATATGCATTTCGACATCAACGAACTGAGCCTACAAATAACATACGATATATTTCTTTCTCAGGTGATGCAAGTAAAGAAGTTCGGTAGATCAGGCAGAACAAAATATACACATCTAGTGGACCAAGACACTACGGAGTTCGACTCCGCGTGGAGCAACGAGGGGTCCGCCTCGCGCCTCGCCAACTTTAGAGGCGGCATGAAACAAGTGTTTGATAGGCCGTCGGCTAAAGTTAAGCATACTGTGTAGATATTTTATTTACAATAAATATAGGTATTTGTTTTATCATGGTTTGTTTTATTCTGTCCCTTTTAAAGTTTATAAGTACGGTTGGCGAGTAGTGGAAGCACCGAAATTAGGCTTTCTGAACTTTTGCGCGTTGTTAACTTGGGAAGAAAATTATCAAAAAAAATCATATAATCAAATCTGGACAGCTATTTACAGCTAACTTCAGGGCCGCCACGTATGAATATGTACATTGATGTTAAATTTTAGAATCCGATTTTTTATACAGAAAAGACATAAAAAATTAAATCTAAAAGGAATTTAGTTTTTAAAGAGGTTGGGGTCATGGATTCTTAATTGTAGGCGCACCATATAAAAGTATAGGGTTATATAAGAGTTGTTTTATTTTTTATTGCAAGATTGGTGTCAAATATAAAAATGTTCCGATTAAAGTTTTAAAGATATTAACTAAAAATATAACAATAAACTTGCTTAAATTTAACAAAAATCTAGTGAAAACTTAAGGTTACATCAAAAATTATATACTTGATTTACACTCGCGTTAAAATATAAAACTAGGCCTCGAAGCTAACAGTAATAAAGTAAGATAATATGTAATAATTAATCTCATCCAAGGAGACAAGTTAGAACTTTAGTATACTTGTTACAAAGTATATTATGATACGGCTAAAGTTTTTATACTCTCATTTGAAGTGAATAAATCAGTATCTAATGCCAACGAAGATTCAAGAGGAGAGGAGGAAGGAGAAGGAGGTTTGGAGGTTTATTATGCAAACTACTGGGGGGGATCAGCTAAGTGGACTTACGGCAACTGTAGATTGATCACGATCTAGACCCAAGCGGAAATTTTAAAAGGCTTAAGAAAGAACTTCTATCGTTAAAAACTTTCGAGATTCACGGTCTTGTCGTTGGCGCGATGAGATAAACTTTTCGGTTGATTTATATGTGTCAGATATCTGGAATTTGAATGTGATTTTTTTTCCTTTGGTTGGGTAAGTATAAGGCTGGTTTGTAACTATTTTTTAATAAATAATGTATAATCAATCGGCTTCCATATTTAGAACATCGCCAAAGTTTCATCCAACTATCTTTTCAAGAATCCCTCCTTCCTCCTTCTTTTTTAAGAATCATCGAAATCGATAACGTGATATTAAATTAAAATAGGACCACACGGGGAGCACCAGATTTCAAATAAAAAAAGTGTTAGCGTACAAGTGTAAAAGTGGGTAGATTTAGGTGAAACAAAGACAAAAGCAGTGGAATTGTGTCAAACGGACAGTTCCTTGTAGGCGGAAGCCCTGATTGGAAGGTATCTAGTGTGTAGTGTTGTTATTGAGTGATACATGTCACTTATTGTAATTACGTGGAACCTCTGTGCGAGTACTTTGGAAACATATAGACGGTATGTATTATTATCGTGTTTATTTTAAAAACGTTAACCGCTTCCGTTTTCTAACAATAGTTTAATTGATAACCTCTTTTTACAGAAGACGGCTAATAATAATTGAGAATTATCTAGAAATTTTGTAAACATTTGCTTTATTTCCTGAAATAGTTAAAAGGATAGATCGATCGGATGGACCGAATAGAGCATTATTTAATATTTTATTATTTTATTATAATTTTTTAGCACTTAAAATCAACAAAATTAAATAAATTTACCAAAAAAAACAGTTCGTACTCGAAGAACTTGTACGACTTGAACTCGAAACGACTGTGTAAGAGGAAGTTAAGTTGAAATCAAGACCAGCATCTTACACGAGCTGTAAGATAAAGTTTTTATAAGTTTATGCATTTGACGTTAAACTAATATTTTAAAGTTATTTTATACACAATTTTAACATAAATATTGCTATTATAAAAGGAACTTATAACAAGAACGTCAATACACTATCAGCTTGCCCCTTTTGATCGCATACAACGTAGACCTGTTCGAACCATTAAGGACCCAAGGAGGTGTGAAAAGCTCTGCGTCTCCTCGCTGTGCGTTCTCTATCGCATTTATCATAGTGAGTGTTCTGAGGAACTGTTTGACCTGTTACCTGCCGCCGAATTTTCTAACCGCACAGCACGTCACAAACTTAAATATCATCCACACCATCTGGAAACGTGGCACTCCACTACTGTGCGGTTTCGTAGAAATTTCCTTCCACGCGCCACCGAACTGTGGAACGGTCTACCCGCGGCAGTGTTTCCAGGTCGGTACGATATGGGTACCTTCAAAATGCGCGTCTATCTCCACCTCAAAGGCCGGCAACGCACATGTAGCTCCTCTGGTGCTGCACGGGGTCGTGGGCGACGGTGATCACCATCAGGTGCCTCGCTTGTTTGCCTTGTCTTTTTTCCATAAAAAAAATACATACCCTGGAACTGCCATCTTTATAATGAAAACATAATTTAAACTACGGTAATAATAAAATGTTGGTTTTGTAGCCGCCAGGCTTGGGAACACTGCTTAGCGGCGAAATAAAAGTTTTAAAAGCGTAACTGAGCACAGCGTCGCGCGGGTAGATAATAAAAGTTTTCTCCCCGGACGGTAGTTATGAAATGTTTGTAGGAAAGCGCGAATGTAACGTTTTATAGGTTTAGGTACTTTATAGTCGAGCCGAGCTTTCTTTTGCTTATCACGTAACTTTATGCGATTAACCTGTGTATTTATTTCATTACTTTTTTTTAAATTTTATTTTATGATAACAAGGTCTAAACTTGTTATGCTTTGAGTCGCTAAATTTTGATGTATGTAAATAAAATTTTTAGTTAGGTATACTTTAAGAGTATATTCATTTTTAATTTTTCTTGAGCTTCGTGCTATATCGAAATTAGAGGCAGAGGGGATTTGGAAACCTAATGTTAAGACACCCCGTTCCCATGGAGACACTTTCCCATGCGCTATGGCTGGTTTAGTTTATTTTTAATCAGATTTTTCCAGATCGTATTTTTAATCTATAAAGGTGCATAGAGTATATACACACGTTACAAAATATTTCATTTATTTTATGTTAATTTACATGATATAGGTAGGGTAGTTACGTCTTGTGTTGTTTTAATATTAAAAAAAAAACAAACTTGTAATCAGTATTTGGCTATCCTGTACCTGTAGTGAAAGTAAATAAAACAGAAAGTTAAATATTTATATCACATCTTTTTGTATTTTCAAAAAATGACTTTTCTATGTATAAAATTATTAAATTATTTATAAAATATTTAGTTTTTTAATACAAAGTATAACCAAAAAGTCTTATGGAATAAAATTAATATCAATAATATAATAACTAAACTAACAACTAAATAATCAAAACAATTATCAAATTCATAATATCACTAATACATGTAAAAAACTCTTAAATATATTGAGAGACTTATAATTATTTTTGAGACTTTAATGGAAAATGTACTGGAGTTCCATCCCCTAATCTTTGTGCTATAGAATTGATCATTTCAGGAGTTGCCTCACGAAGGTCGTAAGCCCAACCGAGTTTTTCAAATCCTTGAATAAATCTGGTGCACCAGTTGAACATATCGAAGTGTTCCGCCGCCTTGTAGTCAAAAGGAAACGCGTGGTGATAATTATGCCAGCCTTCCCCAAGAGTACATGTCGCTACGAAACGATTTTCTGTTGGTATTAAGTTCCTAAAATAAAAATATTTTATTTTATATTTTCATTATTCATTAAAATGAATAGTAAATGTTATTTGTATACGTAGTAAAAGTAACGTTATATTTTTCGCGCATGTAGTGCGATAGGTAGAGAGAGGGTTATCTAGTGTTAAAACACTTTGTTTCTCATTTTTCTCTCAATTGAGATATTGTCTTTGAAATGGTGGAACTCAACGTTTTTTTCTTGTTACCAGAGTAAGAAAATGAAAATAATTATTTTTGCTTCTTCTCAGCTTCTCATTTTTTATAATAAGTTATGTTTTAAACGTAAATAAACATATAACTAAAGTTCACGATATATTGTGACTTACTTGTTATAAGGCTTGTAACCATAAGCATGAGCCAGGCTGTTTACTGTAAGCTCACTATGAAACATACTTAGGAACCGTATGAACCACTGCCACGCGACCGCGCACTGCCAGGACTCCCCAAACAAATATACGTTAATGCTAACTGGTAATATGTAGCAGAAAAATAATTTAAAGTAGCCAAAATATCTGAAAAAATTATAATAATTCAATATAGGTATTAATATGTGAGAAATAATGTTAAAAATAATAATGTTTATGGGCATTGGAATTTTATAACTATGAAAAAAAGAATTAATTTTAGCTTTAGTAATAGTTACACGCTATAAAGAAAGGAAAGTAGTGTTAATACACTCTGTTCCTCATGCACCATTCAATTTTTGAGACTTAGCGTTTAAGCTCGCCGCTCAATGCCGCGCCATAGCAAGATATATCTTGTTTCCAGAGCGAACGAATGAAAATAATTTATTTCCTCGATTGGGAATCGAACCTACGAATATAACACTGTTTGAATTCAGACGTTATCCTAAAATGGTATGACACACTTACTTGTTATAAAATTTGAGTAAAGGATCATTAGTAATATCAGTCATATCAATTAGTTTTCCACTATTTCTGACTTGGGCATTTTTCTTCATCATCAACCATCCAATATGTGAGAAGAACAGTCCACGGTTGGAGTTGTGAGGGTCTGCCTCTGTGTCGCTGAATTTGTGGTGGACGCGATGGTCGCGGACCCATTGTTCTAAGGAATTCTAAAGGGAAAAAACTTTATTACTTGGAATAAAACAAAAAAACTTAAACGTTTTCTTCTTTTAAGAAGCGAGTACCAGCAGGCTCCTATCTTTAATATTCAATTTTTAATACTTTTTCTAAAAAATTACGCCAGTCGTGGCGCAGGAGTTGTGGGTTCAATCCCCACTCGAGGAAATGAAACATTTATTTAAATTTATATTCTCATTTCTTCGCTCTGGTGTCGAAGCAAAAGGCGTGGCTTTGAGTTCAGTCACTCATAATTCGGCGGAAAATGGGGAACAGAGTGTCTTAACACTAAGACCCCTATTGTATCCGTGATACAGCATGCAGCTGATTTACTTTTGCTTTTATGTTTTTAAATGAAACACTAGTAGTACGTACCTGACCAGCACAAGAAAAACACATAAGTAAAAATAGCTTGAGAGGCAGCGTGGCTTTATACGATTTATGCGTCCACAATCTATGGGCGCCACCAGTGATGCCAAACCCGGTAATTACGTAAAATATTGCGGCTGAAAGGTGTGAAAATATGTTAATGGAACAAATGAAACGAGAGGCTAGTCATGGTGCAGGAGCACAAAGTGGGACAGTTAACACGATTGGTTGTGAGTTCGATCCCCACTCGAGGAAATGAGACATTTAATGTTTTCATTTCTTCGCTCTGGTGTCGAGGCAAAGCGTGATATTGAGTTCCACCATCCAACAGATAATGCCTTTAGAATTCGGTAAAAATTGGGATTGGAGTGTTTTAACAGCAAGTTTTATCTGCTCACATCTTTCTCTTATACAGCGTAAAGCTGATTAAATTTAATTTCTAATCAAATAAATTAAAAATATATTTGTTATAATCATATTATAGAATATATTATACAGTATAATAATAATTAAACACTAGGTTCCCAGGTTCCCCCTGCCTATGCCTATGACTTAATATATTAATTACAGTACATACCTAATACAACCGTTTGCCATTTTACTGGAAAAGTGTAAATTGAACACCAATAAACAGCTACCACATGGTACAGAACAATTAGAATTGCTGTTGTCCATTTTATATCATTTTTAAAGCCTAAATTCTTTTCAAATGATCGAAATAATTCACTCAGAGTTAAAGTTGGTCTTTTATTTAATTTCTCCATCATGAACACCACTCGCATCAATGGCGAACTGAATATAAATTTTATTTACTTTAAATTATGTACCTATATTAGTAGTTTCATAATTTCACAAGATTCATTTGACCCTTGTGTACTTTGAGACAATTGAAGTTTGTAAACTATTCATTTGAAATTCCGTAAGCCATAAATAAATGTAAATGTGGTGTAAAAACATTAGTTTTTTTTATAGAATATATATGAATACTTTCCTAGGAAATATTTTTATATGTAAATAAAATATCGATAAAGATATTATAGATTGAAAATGATTTTTCTTTGTTCGTCAATGCTGAGTAAAGAGATTTGTCACTAGGTTCTGTCTGTAAAGTTTGAACAGAATAACATTTTTTATTATGTACTTTCCACCGCTTTTGCGTGTTCATAAAAGTTACTGTAGTCCATAAAATAATAAATCGTGTTTATTTTTATGGACTTAAAATTTTACGACTCTAATCCTATTATAGGATTAGAGAGATTTAAAAAAATATATGTTAATATCTAATTGATTAATTAAGTCTAATATTCGACGGTGTCGAGGCAAAGTGCGGCGTTAAGTTCCGCCACTCAACACACACAGCCTCAGGAATTGGCGGAAAGTGGAGAACGAAGTCTTACCACTAGGTTCCCTCTGCCCACCCCACTGTGAAGCTGAATTTATTTTTTTAACATTTATTAAAGAGAAATATATTATTAATATAACATACTGAACCATATAGCATAGTTTGATGTCCACAATGTAGTATTAGCATTTACTAATGTATTAGGTACTCTAATTCTAAATACATTCATTAAGTAAATTGAAATCGGTCAAGTGTGTTGTACTCTATTGTCGTACCTGTGTCGTAATATAGGCGTGTCATATATATATGTAAACGCGACAGGTTGTTGGTTCGATTCCCATTCGAGAAAATTCGAGTTCTGGTACCGAGGCAAAGAGCAGCGTTGGTTTCGCCATTTAATACGCAATGCTGCTAGAATTCGGCGGAAAGTGGGGAGCTGAGTGTCTTAACACTAAATTCCCTCTGTCTACCCTGCTGTCTGCGGGATACAGCGTGAAGCTGAAAAAAAATTAACTAGTAATAAAGCGTAGAGTTTACCTAAGTACATATACTAATATTTAAATGAGCCAATTACATTGTTTATATGTAAAATGTTAATTATATTTTATAGCTTCTGTACGTGACTTTGTCATCGTGGATATAAGGACGTGGTCTTCAGAGAATTAAACTGTGTATATTTTCATACGGGAATAGCAGTCGCAGTGCGACAGATTGTGGGTTCGATTCCCACTCGAGGAAATCGAGGCAAAATGCGGTGTTGAGTTCCATCACTCAACACCTAGTGCCTGTAGAACATGTGTGGTTACATGAAAAAAATATACGTAGAAAAAAATATTAATATTTTAATGTAAATATTGAATTTTAATAAGCTAAGGATAAAAGGTTGTATAGAGGTTTTTACGTCCGATCATAAAACGCACGTGACACTCGGCCCTTTGCTATTAGACTGCAAAGACTATATATACCCCCAGGTAATAATCCCGGAATACAATATTAGACACGTGTACCAACCACACACGTAACGAGTTATTATTAAAAACAACTTTCATAATGTTGATTTGTTTATCTACATATATTTATTTAAGATTCTCGTATCCCTGCATGTATCAGGGTAGATAGAAGGAGCCTAGTGATAAGTCACTTTACTTCCCAGTTTCTGCCGAATTCTGGAAGCATTGAGTGATGAGCGGAACACAACGCCGCGCTTACCCTCGATACCAGAGAAAAGACATTAAAATGTTAAGTTTCATTTCCTCGAATGGTAATCGAACCCACACTCTACTGTAATATAAATAGAGAGCCTTGTGAGTTGTCTTTTATTTATCTACATAAATAAGCATACTCTATGAATACACATGTGAATGTGTTGATATATCATGTTAATTAAATATTTATATTCTATTGAATTCTAATTTATGTAGAAATCAAGGGAAAAATGAATAGCGCGGTACTATTTATATGACTGCTTAATTTTATATAGATAGATGTAGATAAATATAGAAATCGTTTTTGAACTAAAAAAATGTTTTTTTATATGTAAAAGGTTACGGTTGTCCTTCATCTATATATATAAAATCGAAAGGTTACTCACTCACTCATCACGAAATCTCAGAAACTACATGTGCTAGGAATCTGAAATTTTGCATAGGAGTTACTTATAGGATGTAGGTGCTCGCTAAGACGGGAATTCGCAATATTCGACTTCTAAGGGATTGTTTTTGGGGTTGAAAGTTTGTATGAAACTTCGTTACTACAAATGCTAGGAGTCTCAAATTTTGCATGGACTTCACTTATAAGACGTAGGTACTCACGGAGACAGAAATTAATAATAACGTAGTTCACGTGGGGGAAGCCGCGGGCGGTAGCGGCCCGCCTACTATAAAAATAAAAATTTATACAAAAAATATTTTAATATATTATGCCATTTATAATTATGAACATAATATTTTTTTTGTAATCGGTATCGCACATAATAATTTTATTTTATTCTATGACATCCATCCGCCTGCCGACCTAAAATAATTATGTTCTGGATCAGCAGCAAACGGAAAACCATAAAGAGAGTTTGTTTTGCCGGAGTTAATCCGGATAATGGGTATCCGGAAAATTTTGTCACTCACGTTGTCCAGCCAAATCTCGCCCGGTCGTAAAAGAACGAATAAAATTCCACCGGATTAAAGGATGTTTGTTGAAATTTATAATTCTTTGTATTGTAAAGCTTTGTGTATAATTAAATAATTTATATACTTACGTGTACTGGTTGGTGTATTTATGTTTATATGTCTAGTAGACTCAAATGGGGCTTCGCCCGCTTTATTTTGTTTTTATAAAATATTATTTTTAAATATATATATTTTTTTCAATACCAAGTATATAGTATACTTGTCCTTTCTAATACCTTTAAGAATATGTGTACAAATAATATTAGCGTGGTACACCTATACTCATAATAAAAATGTAAGTGTTCGCTGTCTGTACGACATATGAAAAATTCTATTCTTCTTCTTTTTCCTGGCATAAATCTTGGCTTATGCCAGGGTCTACCTATTTATCAAAGTAACAGGACCCATACTTTTATGTTTTATATATTAATTTGCACTCGTTCATTCGAATATTTTGTTACTTAAATTATACAGATTAATTACAAGTAACAATGAATAGATAGAAGCCGAAAGCATAGGCTGATCGTTCCTCTCTATGGCTTGTTCTGCGCTCTCGCTTTTACACTCGCCTCAGAAGGAACGTGACATTAAGTAAAACGTGACATACTTTAACCCACGGCCGGCGCTCATCGATTTAAAAGACGTTATCACGTCAAAAAGTTGTATCAATTAATTTTCATGTTATCAATGAATCCTTTTTAGTATAACGTATATTAGAGCTAATCTCAAAAAATCTAATTCACTAAATTTGTTTATTACACTAATCTAAAGTTGTGTAAAGATATAGTAGCTGAACTTCTAATATTAAAGTTTTGTACTTAACTTACGTACTATGTGAGTGGTAACGAACTCGTAACTTCATTTGCTCGTCTAACAATAAAATATTACTAAACTTTATTCTTTTATATGACTATTTATTTTAATACTCTACAAGTTAAACATCAAATCTATATTTTTAACGTATACGTACGTGACTTTCTTTTATACTTTGTAAAGGTAAACAATTAATAAATTAATTTATTTTAACTCTAAAGTAATTCATAGAAATGAAACCGATACAAATTAATAAAGTAATTGGTTTTATTTATTTTAAAACATTTTTTTCCTTAAAAATAAATAAATAAAAATATTTCAAAGATTTATAGATCGTTCCACAAGGATTGTTACGTCAACATGGAAGAAAATTTACCGTGCTCCTGGGATTTTACTTATAATAATTACAAGTGAAACAAAATAAAATACAATATACCGGCCCCCGGGGAACCCCCGCCGCAGGTTTACGATTACGGTGTTAATTTATTAATTGAAAAATGCAGTAATATGTAAATATGCAACGGTTCTGACGTTTGTTTTCTTAAATTAAATATTTTAACTTATTGTGTCTAATTTTATTAAAATTTATTTAAAATAATTACGATATTATCTTACAGAGTTAAAATTTTAAAATTAGAAGGTGTAGTTAAAAAAAAAAATGGTGTTTTTAAAAATGTTAGGCGAGGACTCTATATAGGTAATAAGAGGTTACTGGAGTGATCTTTCACTTTGTTGTTTAATGTAAAATTATAAATCAAAATAAAGCAAATATTCTTTATACTTTACCTACAGTATTATAAGCTTTATATTCTTTTTAGTATATATAAAGTAAATTTTATAATACTTTTTATATTATATTTTTTTTAATATTCATATGAAGGGAACTTTTATTCATATATGTAAGGGATGGCCTCGTTCTTTTGTCATAAAGGTTGAAAACATTTGAAATAAATGTGATGTAGATAATAAAAAGCTCCGTCTGTTCGGAAATTTCTATGACGATAACTGAAATTGTGAATACATTTGCTAGATCGATATTTTTTTGTATTGATGGTTAGTTTGTTATTTATACTTTATTTTAAAACCAAAAATTAAGGGCAGTGTGTGACACAAGTGTGTGACTGTAAAAGTAACAGGTCGTAGGTTCGATTCTCACTTGAGGAAATGAAACATTTCATATTTTCACTTTTTCGCTTTTGTATAGAGGCAAAAGCACGGCGTTGAATTCCGCTACTCTACACGCAATGCTTCTAGAATTACGGAGAGCGGGAGCGGAGTGTTAGGCTCTACACTAGGCTCTGTTTTCCTACCCTGCTACACGCGAGAAATAGCGTGAAGCTGAAAAAAAATTTTTTTTATGACATACTTATACCTAAATTAATTAATTAATTTGCCCCAAAAAAAAACAAATGTATTTTAAGATAGTTAATATAGAAAAAGTATAAAACTTAATTGGTACTAAATTAATCTTTAAGAATGGAAGCTCGCTCTGTTGTAGTAAATGAGGTTTACAAGAGACGAAATTAAAAGCTGCGGTTAGTGCCCGCGGCGTCGACGGCACTGTGTGTATGTGAGTGCATTTTAGTTAGGAACGAATGTTGCCAGCTAAATAAAGTGGAAATGAATAGCTTTGAAAGCGCTTTTGTTTCATATAGTCGTGTCTGGTTTGAATTTAACTCTATTTTATGAAAGTGTTAAAAATTAATGACAATTATAATTAACTTTCTAACTATGTAATGTAATATCGTTAGTTCTAGTTATGAAATGTCACTTCAGTTCTTAGTTTGTCACGTTCCAAGTGTGCCAGTTGAGCACTGATTAGTGCTAATGTCACGTTGTATGGAGAATATACGAAGGAAATTGTACGGTGGAAAAGAGAGAATAGTATAGGAGAATGTATGTCAAAAAGAGTCCTTAAAATACTGTCTTCTTTAATAAAATAATCTCGCATTGCTGTGTAGCTTTTCGTGCTTTTTTTTAAAAAATATATAAATGACTTTAAATCGAAATTTTGTAAAAGCAATTTATTCGTGAAGTTAGTTAAAATGGTTACAGAAAGAAAGTTCACCAATAAATTTCGCTTGGACATTGGTTAAAGTTACGTTCAGAACTTAGCAAGCTACAATTTCTTACTGACGAAATAAACTTAGTTATTAGTTTTACGTTTGTTTAGTTAAGTTAATTAAGTTTAATTAAGTATTAATTATTTACAACAATTATATTTAAAAAATCCAGTCTAGATATTTTTAATCAATATTTTCAAACTATAATTTTGTTTGGGGAACGGAGTATCTTCACACTAGGTTCTCTCTGTCTACTCTGCGATGTTATGAATTTAGAAAAAAAAATATTATTATAATATTTATTTCTTTTAAAGTTAAATCTAAGAAACTAGATATTTAATAGTGCTCATAAATATATCTACAGATATATATATGTATATGTTTCAAGGTACTTTATTGTCCCAATCAGCTCTTTGTCTTAACAAAACCTGACAATGCGGCTGCCGCTCTCCATTATCTCGTATTGGGTGAAAAGCGAATGCACTGACGTTCTGTGGAATTCTCTCACTTATCTATAACTAGCGACCCTCTTGCGGCTTCGCCCGCTTTTACTACTGGATTATT
>JAEBDU010003511.1:0-18450 GCA_016802625.1 Heliconius numata | reverse complement strand
ATTAACAACAAATGAAACGATGATTTACGCTTGGCAGTAGCTCAAAATCAATTTTTATTTCTTACGGCCAAGTTGATTTTGTTAGAAAATAGAAACTTTTAGTTTGCTTATTATTATGCAATATAAATAAACATACCTTTTAAAGGTTTTTTAGGGAAATGGCAAAAATCAGAGCCTAGATATACATATATTAGCCTGTATGCCTGCCTGTCGATATATCACAGTTATTTTATTCCGAATTACGAGGGCGGTGAAACTTTGTAGGTTTATATTATGTAGGTTCTCTCTGCCTACCCTGCTGTGTGCGGGATACAGCGTGAAGCTGTTTTTTTTTTTATTTAAAAAACGCCGTTTTTAATTCTGGGCTGTTGAAAGTTTAATATGCAATTTTCTTTCGCGTCACGCTACACCCGTGAATAGCCTGCTATTTTCTGTAGGTAGTATCCACTAGGTCCACTCAGTCTACCCTGGTAGGCTGAGTGTACCTAGTGCCAAGACACTACGTGCCCCACATTCCTGGCAATTTTGCTAGACTCATAGACTGAACGAATACGTAATTTTAATAAACCTATACGCATCTATTATATAGACGCAAATATTTCATAAAACTTTTAACTTGTTCCTCTGTTAAATTGCGGATTTGCCTCAAATTTGAATTTTTAATTACATCATATGTTAAATTATTGTAAAAGAGATTTTATATTATTGTATTAGAGTCTATTTCTCTTTAAACGACGGTAAGGCTCACGAATTTTTTAAAAGTAGGCTTTAACTTTTGACTATAATAAAGTAGAGTTTTTCATTTGTTCAAAACTTTTCAATTTTGAAGCACTGAAAAACTATACACTTTTAGACTCAATAATTTCCAACAAATAATTATTATGTCTTTAATATAACATCTACGCTATTGGTTTTGGTTTTGCATAGGGAAACTATAAGGTATTTACTTAGATGCCTAATTTTCGTGAATTTTAAAAACATTGCATAAGGAAGGATCTCGGTGTAATACTCGTATAGGTATAGTTACACTAGGCCATGGAAAGTTAGTTTAGGTTGCTTACTATAGAGACTATATTATACTAATAGAGGGAACCTAGTGTTAAGACACTACGTTCCACACTTTCTGCCGAATTCTGGAGGCATTGCGTGTTGAGTGTAATTATTAATAGCAATTTTTATCTATGTATATCAAATTATTGTTATGTATATGCTTATTATTATTTTCTGTAATAATAACTAAATAGTTTAAAATTCAAGAGAAAGTGGAGAACAGAGTGTCTCAACACTAGGTTCCTTTTACCTGCTGTGAGTTAAAACCGTGAAAATGGAAAAATATGAAAAATGCGTTAAAAATAAGGAAAATCACGTGATTACACTAATAATTAAAAATAACGCAATTAAAATACGCAACATTTTATAAACATAAACATAAACTTCTTGAGGAAAACTTAGTCATATATATATAATATGTCAGTGTTATAGCATACGCTAATAACGACTTAAGTGATAACCGGAAAAACCAGCGGTCATCACTTCGTAGCCATAGAGCTAGTAATATTTAGAAAAGAAGTTAAATTATTTTTTCATAGTGTTTTTTTTAATTTTGTAATAAAAATAAAAATAATAACGATTAAATAATGTGTTTTATATTGTGTAAAATAATAATATAAATTTACATAAAATATATTTTTTTAACCATCAAGTTTTAATCAGAAATCAATATGATTAATAAAGGCGGCGATTTAAATGTTTGCAACGGTCTATTCTCTTTGTTTATGTAACAGTATTGGGACTAGATTAATATAAAATTTGCAAAAATATAAGTTAATTATAATTTAAATTTACTACAATCAAAATATTAAAAATAATTTTTATGCTGAAAATTAAGTAAAGTTTTAAATTTAATATTTAAAATTAGTAGCAAATATTTACATTAATCTGACCATTCTATTTATTTTGTATATTTTAGATGCGCAAGCGCAGCCTTTGCTAAAGACAAGTCAGTCTGTCGTGGACAGTGGTAAACGACGGACGTGGCGATGGCGAAAATTAGTATTTGTATAATAATCGCGGCGTTATGCTTAGCAAATGTCAGCACTTACACCGTACCCCCTGCGAAGCTTGAAGCCCTTTATCCAAAAGGCTTAAGGGTGACTGTAAAAGGTAAGATAATATTATTTAAAAAAATATTTTTATTTATCAAATCTTTTTTTTTATTCTGTGGAAGGTATTTTTTTAAAAGTATCTATCTACATACATTTAGATATAAATATCTAATTTAATATATTTGTCTTATGGTGGGTAATGGAAACGCTAATGTGAATGAATTGATATCGTATTTTCCAAAAAGAACGTAGTGTTAAGTCATTGTGGATTTTAATTTATATTTATAGAAGGTCATTCCGTTTTCCTTGGTATTTTTAAGTCGAAGTGCAAGGCTTAAGTCACCTGCATTACTTTTTACAATAAAAATAAAAATAAAAAAATATAATACATAATTTCAGTTAAAAAAAATCATTAGATAAATAAGAACATGAACAATACATGTTTTGAATAAACAAACCTTTAAATTTTTTTATTATTATATAAAACCGAAACCTAATAACCTAAAGACCTTCGATTTTTTTATTGTTATTTTATTTGTACTACCTCAAATATATATTAACTTTTTTACCTGTCTGCTTCCCAAGCACAAAAAAATATTCATTCAAACAAGTTTAAGTCCACTGATCCTTAATAAATTGTAGACCTTATTTAAATGTCTTATTAAATTATATGAGGCCAGTCGTGGCATAGGGGTACAAGCGCGACTGTAAACACGACAAGTCGTGGGTTCGATTCCTACTGAACGTGAATTATTATTTGTAACGAGGCAAAGCGCGACGTTAAGTTCCGCCACTCAACACGAAATTACATCCGAAATCTATTCCAATTACGGAGACACATTTGTTATAGCTTAACACTTGTGTTTTTTCTATAATATTTGGTTATATGACTTTCACTGTAAAAAATAAATAATTGTTTTTTTTTTATTATTTTATCAAATCATTTTAATATTTCGAATAAGTTAATTGAATAAAATAATTAACTTAATTCAAATGCTATAATGAAACGGAAACTGAAAGTATATATTTTTTTATTAACACATAAAAGCATTTATAAAGTCTTTGAAATTAATTTAGAAAAGAATTGTGGTTATCATTCAAATTTAATATTATATTTTTTTCTGAATATTTTCTATATTATGTCTTTGTAAATGCTACTTGAGTTTGTTTGTTTTTGACATTCTGACGTTTAGGACGGTCTCGCGTTGCTTGTGAAAAGGGTCGTAACAGTTTATCATTTTCTGCAATTGCCTCTTTATATATTAATTTTTTCGTTATTCTGTATTTACGAATAATAAAGGAGATCATATTTTTTCGTTGTATCTTTTTTAAAAAACAATAAAAAGTGGGCACTGCGTTTTTTTTTCGCGGCATTGAGTTCACCACAACTACCACCACTCAACACGCAATGTTTCCAGAATTCTGCGGAAAGTGGGGAACGTAAGTGTTTTATTGCAAATGAATTGTCTTAACATTAGGTTCCCAGGTTCCCGCAGCCTACCCTGCTACACAGCACCGCACAGTTCCGTTCACACGGAATACAGCATAAAGCTATAAAAAGTGGGTACGATGCCGACTCGGGGAATTTAAACACTAAGTTACCTCTGTTTACCCTTTACATATCTATGTACGAGTATAATTTTAATAAAAACATACACTAATTTTGACTATGAGTCATACAGCGTGAAGCTTAAAAATATATATTTAATACATAGGACGCTCTGCTTGAATTATATATTTAAAACGCGACTAAGAAATCGTTTTGGGTTATAATAAGTATTTTTAATAATCTTTAAATATTTTTAGTATCCTAGTTATATATATTGACTGCTAATAAAAAAATATATATATATGTAAAATTTTTCCTCCTCCAAAAGTTCATATAATAATAACTCACATTAATATGTCATTATTAATGTAACATTTATAGAAGTACATATTTATTAAAAATTTAGTAACTGGTTATTTTTTGTTATTGTAAACATTTTCCTTATTTGTAGGATTCGGTTTAATAGAAAAAAAGTCGTTAAAAGCATGAGATATTTTATACTCGACTAGTGGCTGCCCCCGACCTCGTTTGCTTTTGTTAGACCTTGTTTCTGTAGAAATTTTGGGGAATCCTTTCTTAGTTCTTTTGTAGGGTGAAGTAGAATGAATCCTCAAGGACATGCCAAATATCCGGTTTCTACACCGCGCACTTTCGGTTGTCAATTTGTCTACCAATCAATCAATAATTAAGTTTTATATATTGTTATATAACTATTATATGCAAAACAGTTGAGAAATGAGAAATTGGGGTTAATTTGTTAAATATATTTATGCAATATGGCTCAAGATGGGTCCAAATCATAACCGAATTAATTAAAAATATAGATGCAAAAGAGACAAATTTGTAAAAAAAGATTCCGGTGTAGTGAAAAACATTTAAAACAAAATCTTGAAATAGGAGAAGTTAAATATATTTTAGAATACTAACAACATTTTATAGTAATAATAATTATTTTTTAATAGTAATAATAATATTTCTATTTTATATAAAACAAAGGAAGCTGGGAATTTACAAAAATGTATTGTTCTAAACATAGGAAAACGGAAAGTAAAACAATGTTATCTATTTACTTCATATGGGGAAATATTGTAGCTTATGCACATATATAGAAAAATATTTACTCATATTAATATACCTATAATATGTAAGTCACTTCTCAGCGATATACCTAAATGTTAAACTACGCAACAGATTTTAATGTGGCTTTTACTAATAGACAGAGGTTCATAGGGATAATAAGATTTATTTTTCTCAGCTTCACGCTGTATCCTGCATGTAGCAGAGGGAGCTTAAAGCTAAGACACTCCGCTCCCTAATTTCCGCCGAATTTGAAAGGCATTGCGTGTTAATTAGAACGCAACGACGTGCTTTGATACCAGAGCGAATAAATATATAATGAAAATATTAAATATTTTATTTCTTAGAGTGGGAATTGAACCCACAACCTGTAGCGTTGGCAGTGTTACGCTTGTGCCTCTACCTCACGACTGGCCTCACTCATATACGTATTAAGTATATTAAATTCAAACGACGAGACCAGACGAGACGAGAAAAACCTAGTTTTATGGGTTTACCCGTTGAAGTAGGAAATAAAGAAATAGCTATTAAATATGTTATATGCAGAACCATATATAAATTAATAATAATTTAGTAAATTAAAAAACAGCTTCACGCTGTATCCCGCACACAGCAGGGTAGACAGAGGAATTTAGTATTATATATAAATTCGATTGAAAGGCAGGTCACAATCCTTTTTGCTCGTTAAAATGTGAGACATGTGCTAAGTTCAATGAATGTCTGTAAAAATGTAACATGTTTATATGAAATTCACCGCGTAAACAAAACCTATAGGTTCTCTTGTTGACCTAGAATCTTGAAATTGGAACGGAAGCCTCCGTCGGCGAGTTCAATTCGCACTTGACCGTTTTTTTTCTTTCAACACTTTCTTATATAAATTAAAATTGTGCCATGGATTCCAATTCGAGTCGGGAGAATGATTTTTTTTCATCTCCCTGCTCTGGCCAGACAAAGCCCGGCGTTGATTTCCATGTCCCAAATTCAACGCAGAAATCGGAATGTCCTGAAACTCTCTCCCAGGTTTCTCTGTCCATGAAAAAACTATGTTTTTTAATGTATTATTGTTACTAAGCAAAACTTATCTTAACTGAGCTGAGGGCGGCCATTAAAATGATCAATAAACATAGGTTGTTCACATCACTTTTTGTACCACAGTATTATGAGGTGCTCGTACATTGAACTACAAATAAAGCGCTATATTAAAACAGTTTTGCGTCTCTGGAACAGGTTCTCATATAAAAACTTGTTAAATTAAAAGTTCAAAAGCTTTTCCGTTTGGGAGTGTCTAATTAGTATTCAGGATTAGATTTTATTTGCAACGATGATATTTATATATCATGATAAAAATTGAGCTTCCAAATCGTAGTTTTTTTTAACTTCATACAGCATCCCGCATTAAGTAGGGTAAGTTAAGTGAACCCAGTGTAAAAACATTATATTCCCCACCTTCCACCCATTTTTCGCTTATTGCCTTATTACCAATGCGAGGAAATGAAAATAATTATTTCCTTCCAGTAAGAATCGAACCCACAACCGTCGCACTTATAATAAGATTCTACGCCCCTAAGGCCTCAATTGTGTAGCTTGTATATTTTTTTGAACTAGTTGCCGGGTGACTTTTACAATATTAGCCTGTCAACACCCCCAAATTAGGCTGTCTCAGACAAAGCGAGAAAAAAACAAGTATAATACCGTCAGTTTGTATGATTCTTATATTTAATTTGAAATATTAATTAGTATAATATCATAAAGGTCAAGTTGTCTCAAAGTGGACTTTAGGGTTTTACATAAATCCTTTTAACGACGGGTGTTGAAATGTTTGTATTGGATATACTTTAAAACATAGCCCCAAACTGGACTTTGCCTCATGAATATGTTATACAGCAAAGTATTAAAGTTTGTAGCTATTTACGTAATATTAACTATAAAATATAATAAACGAGGCTATCGTAGCGCAGCGGTACAAGGGTATGACTGTAACGCGACGTTTGTTGGTTCGACCCCACTCGAGGAAATAAAATATTTATTTAAATTTATATTTCCATTTCTTCGCTCTGGTGTCGAGGCAAAGCGCGGCGTTGAGTTTCTCCACTCAACACGCAAAACCTCTCAGTTGTCCCCTACAATTATCTTTATTAATACTAAAAAAACGTATTTCACAGATGATGGTTTCTCTTTATTTGCTTTCCACGGTAACCTGAACCAGGAGATGGAAGGTCTAGAAGCTGGACAATGGGCAAGAGACATTACCAAACCCAAAAATGGATTCTGGATCTTTAGGGATAGAAACGCTGAACTGAAATTGGGTGACAAGATATACTTCTGGACCTACGTTATAAAGAATGGCTTAGGGTATCGGCAAGATAACGGAGAATGGACTGTCACAGGTAGGATATTAGAGATTTTTGATGTATTTTTGTTGATGTATGTATTTAACTTGTATGTAATTTGATAAATAAAAATTAAATAAATAATACAAACTTTTGCCAATTATGCTAATAATTTGAAAAATATTGGGTACAAATTAAATATAAAAAATTTCAGAGTTCGTGGACGAAGAGGGAAAACCAGTGAATGGTGATGACTTACCAATTGTCACACCTAAACCAGACTCTGGACCTGGCCCTAGCCCTGTGACTCCGCCTAACCGACCTGTCTGTATAAATTCTCAGACCGTTATCCAGGGTATCCGAGCTGTCTGTCAAGGCACCCTTATTTTCAGCGAGGACTTCAACAAGCCCGACATAAAAAGTCTATCCAATTGGGAGCCAGAAAATATGTTCCCTCAAGAACCAGTAAGTTATTTGAGCTTTTGAATTTTTGGAGACGACTATTCAATAGTCTTTTATTTTAACCAATTACCGGATTTCTACCTGGCGCCTTATTAAAAACATTCACAATTAAACAAAATATTGCTTCATAAATATTCAGAATTAAACATGGTTAGTACAATTTGAACCCGCACTCATTTTTATAGAGATATGGACACTTCGCCAATAGAGTTCATCATGCACGTTTTAGATAATTCCTAATAGTTAATTGTCACTTGTTATCGTCTTTAGATAATTACTTAAGAATGAGTAATTATATGTTTACTTGCAATCAATCAGTTTGTTGTTATTATTATAAATTATTTAATATCTAAGTTGCATACTTTTAAATCTGCTTAACCGTTATTGATGGAGTTCAAACCAATTCAATAACATAATTATTTGCAAAACTGTTTCTTTGGAACTAGATAGATTTTTGATTCTACACTAGGTACTTACTATATATAAATCATTCATCCAAAAAAAAATAGTGTTTCCATCGTGCATTCCTCATCCAGGAGGAGAGGCAGAGTGATATCTAGAACAAAGACACTTCTTGCCTTACTATTTGCCCAGTTTTCGAAATATTGCATGTTGAATGACGAAATTCAACGCCGCGCTCTATCTTGTTACTAGAGCGAGGGAGTGAAAATAATTCGTACCCCCCTAGTGGGAATCTAGAAATATATAAGGCTAAGTGAATTACAAAAAAATCTGAATACAGAATAAAAGGGTGTCCTATGAGAATAGTATAGAAGTAATATAGTGAAGGTTTATAGGTTATCTTTGTCAATGCCCTATACGTTAAGATAAAAGAAAATAAAATATTATTATTATTATAAGAATATAAAGCAACAATAATAAGCTATAAATATTTATATGCACATATAAATAATATAAGGCTAATAATAAAATAATAATAATAATACAACTCTGAGCTATATGGTTACTTTTCGATGAATCTATTATTGTTTTTTTACATCTTCACTTTTTTCCCACATAGCAGGGTGGGCAGAGGGAACCTAATGTTAAGCTAATCTGTTCTCAATTCACTGCCCGATTTTCAAGTTAATTTGACATCGTCATCTTCATCTTTTTTTTTGTTTCATCTTTTGTTAATTTAATCCCTAGATACTAGGCACTAGAGTGGGAATGTAATGCGACAGTTGTGGGTTCGATCCACACTCGAGGAAACGAAATATTACTTAAACTTTATATTTCAGTTTCTTCGCTCTGGTATCGATGCAAAAGCGCGGCGTTGAATTCCGCCATTCAATACGCAATGCCTCTGGAATGTGGGGATCGGAGTGTCTTAACACTATGTACTCTCTGCTTATCCTGCTGTGTGCGGGATACAGCGTGAAGCTGATTTAATTTTTAATTTTATTCCCTTAAGCGGGATTACGTTTACAGTCCTACGCTCAAGAGCGTAGATGTATGTAGTTTATTGTAACTGTATTTTTGTTTAAATGTAGTAATCTATCAAATTATCAATTTCAGGATTATCCATTTAACGCATACTTGTCAGAAGGAATCGTCAACATAGATAATGGAGGATTAAAAATTTCACCTACCCTCACTGAATCCCGTTTCCAAGATGGGTTCCTTTATGCTGGCACGTGGGATCTGACAAATACGTAAGAATATTAATACCTGACTGCTTTTTTTCAGAAAACGTATTAAAAAGTATTCTTCGGTGTGGGAATCGAATTTCGTTTTTACAATCTGACATTGTGTCGTTATTTCACCACGTGACGTTGATTATATCACGAGACTAAGAGCGGCGTTGAGTTTTGCTACTTTACACGAAATGTCTCGAAAATTAGGCGGTAATCGTGAAATTAAAAAAATAAATATACACTATTTCTCTAGCAGAAAATGGAATATTATATCACTAAGCTACCATTATCTATAAAATAAATTGTGAAAACATAAAATGACAAGAAACGTAAGTCATAGTATTTACTGATGTACTGTCTCAATGGACACCGTAAAAAAAGTAATATTCGAGATATTCTGGACCGAAAACCTACCCTGTCTGTCTGCTATATGCAGGATATGGCTAAAAAAGTAACTCCTTCAACAAATATACCTATCATATTTTGCCCATACATTACAGATGTACTGGACAATTGGGCACTAGGGAATGCTTGCAAATGGCGTCAGGAGCACAAATTCTGCCACCAATTATAAGTGGAAAAATCTCAACTCGTAACCATTTCAACTTTAAATTTGGAAAAATAGAAGTGAGAGCCAAGTTACCTGGTGGTAGCTGGTTGATTCCAGGTAAGTTGGTTACGAAATTTAACACAATAACAATATTTATTTATAGTTTTTAAGTAATAAGTTTAATTGAAAGTGTATTTTTTCTTTTTACTTAAATTTTAATATGTTTTCAAAAAATTTTAGGTTTCAATTAATTTATCTCTTCCAAAAGGTTGTAATAGATTTAAAAAACCACTTTACTAAATTTAAAAGACAATGTTTATTCTATCCGAGCTACAAATAAAATAAAAAAAAAAAACATGTTGTGGAAACTTGCTTGTCTTACTAGTTATGAATGAAATATGAATAAAAATCTGAATAGGAAAAAATTTTAGGAAATCGTGTCTTACTCTTCCCAACAACCTTAAATGCCATATTAAATGATTTGATGAATAGAAACATAACGCTTATAATTTAACATATTATGTTTATTTAATAATTTAAAATATTTTCAGAAATCAACTTAGAACCTCGCGACAACGCCTATGGCAACCAGCGATACGAATCAGGTCTCATAAGAATTGCTTATGCAAAAGGCAACCCGGCGTTTGCGAAGAAATTATACGCAGGACCAGTTCTATCAGATTCGGAGCCGTATAGATCGTTCTTATTAAAGGAAAAACTTGGAATTGACAGTTGGAACAAAGATTACCATAATTACACATTAATTTGGAGACCTGGTGAATATAGGGTTTTTCTTATTATTTTTATTCTTTTTATTTTTTTAATAATAATCTTTGTAAAGCAACCTTTGTAACTAATATAATTTTATTATATTTCTGTTTTCTCCAGATGGTATTCAAATGTTTGTGGACGGGGAGCACTACGGTGATGTGAATCCAGGTGAAGGTTTTTACTCTACCGGCAGAGATCACGCTGTACCGCACGCCGCTCTTTGGCTGAGAGGATCTATTATGGCACCACTGGATCAATATGTGAGTTGTTCCTTTAAAATTTACTTGTCTTTTGAGGATACTTATTTGGCTGACTACTTTAAAAAATAATTTTTCAAGAAATATTTGTGAAAATAACATAATATCATGATAAATAGACATGCGAGATGCAGCCTGAAGCTAAATAAAGTAATTTAATTGTTTATTTTACAGTTCTACATATCTCTTGGAGTGCGTGTCGGTGGTATACACGATTTTGCAGACAGCAGCGACAAACCCTGGAAAAATAGAAACAGTAAGGCCACATTAAAATTTTGGGAACACAAAGATGCTTGGTACCCAAGTTGGTTCTCTTCAGATATGATTGTTGATTCTGTCAAAGTATATGCACTGTAATGAAATAAATATTTTATATTTTTATAAGAATTCCCTCTTTTATTTTGTACCAAAAAAAGTATTTAAAAATTAACAATAATTTTGGACTGACGTTAACGAAAATTAATGATGACAAGAATTTGACTTGCTTATTTCACTCCTATATTTATCTCCTCCTTTATTCCTCCCAATGGATATGAACGCATTTTCAGTCACGTGCTTTGTACCTGCATCACGACGGCATCAGCTATTAACTTGCTTATTAAATTAAAAACAATATGTAGAAAATAATTTTATTTAACTTATTAAGTGTTTTTTTTACTATATAATTGTAAAACATAAAAAAGTTCTACAATGCGTAAACTTTTACGGAATCTACAACCAATTCTGGTGATGTCCAGGAAGAATACCAATCCCTCATGTGTTTCACAAACTCATGCATGGCCTTAGGACTTTTGTTTTTCCAAGGTTTATCGTCAGTATCGGAAAAGTCGTGAATACCGCCAACACGCAGACCGAGGGAGATGTAGAACTGAGTATAAGAGATAAAGAAGAATTTTAAAAAATGTGTAATTTGTTCAAAGAAGTAACTAGATTCTTTTTTTTTTTTAAACTTACCATTTTATCAAAAGGTGCGTTGAAACTACTCAGCTTCCATGCAACTTTTTGCATTTTAATATGAGGCTCGATTGGTTGTAAATTATAATAATACGATATATTTGTATTTAATATACCATAAGATTCCCCATCAACAAGCATCTCAATACTATCTAGAAATATGAATTATATTTTACATGTATGTATATGTATATTTGAAGCAATTATCTGTAAGTTATTTTATTACAATAAAATACCTGGTGTCCATATGATAGAATAAGTATGAAAATTGTCGCTCCAAGAACTATCACTTAATGACTTAACAAGAAACCTCGATCTTTGAGGTTCCTTGTCGTGTACCACTGGCCCTCCATGTACGTATTTGGATTGGTCTTGGTTTCCTTTCGAAAATACGATTCGAATTATGCCAGATCCAAAACGTAACTTTCCATATTCATGATCACGAGGCTCCAAATTGATTTCTAAAGGAAAATAAAATGTATACAACAAGAAAGCAGTACAAAACAACAAATTAGTATGCAAGTTACAAAAAAAGATAAGTAGATCATACTATAATGAATTTTAAACACTAACACACCAGATGTAGAAACATAGTACCATTAAATTAGTTAAACTTTAAGAACTAGTGAACATATCACAACGAAAATAATGAACATGCTCTTTATTCTCTCTGTGAATGAAGATCACGTTGGTTTGACTTGTTTAAAGGAAGAAAGAGTGACAAAAAGATTTATACAGTGAGCGTGGCAAGGGAAACAGTAGAAGACTTTCCTTGACCGTCGAGGGCCATATTGACGATACTGGTCAAATTAAGAGGATATGAATATAAAGACCTCTCAAAGAGCGTATTTAAAGAGTTTGATGGCAATGGACGAGGCGAAATAGGTATGCAGAAAACATGATGTTTGGTGCTCCATTCTCTCTTGCTATCCCACCAGGGATAAAACGTAAAGCTTACAAATCTATATGAATATAATAAAGAAATACCGCCTTAGCAAAAGTCACTGCGGTGTTCAATTGTAACTGAAAGATTCAGATCATTCCAGACGATTACGTTATTATAATATTAAAATTGTTTTTAATTCTCGGTTTTGGTAAGACAAAGCCTGGCAATGTATCCACTCAACAAACAATGTGTCGAATTTCTGTGGTAAATGGAGAACGGAGAGTTTTGTTAATTTAGCGCAAGCAATGACATTAACGACAAGACATGAATAGAAGTATCGTGACAGTGGTCATAAGGTTCACGCAAATGCAGCTTTGCAGACGAGAACTTGCTAGAATATTTACTTAAGAATAATTAAACATTTACCTGGAACTAGCCAATCGCCCCGTGGTAGTTTTGCTCTTACTTCAATTTTGCCATATTTAAAGTTAAATGCTTTGCGTGTTGTTAACTTTCCTGATATAACTGGTGGTTCTATGTAATAGTTAGACGAGCTTCTGTAACACTCACTCGTTGCTATTTCCCCTGTACACCTAAAACTGAATTAGAACAAATACTGTATATTATAATATAAATATTACATACCTAATAAATATGTTTAATTATTTCATATTTCCCGAGTAATCCCCGATATCGCGTGAGCGTTGAAAAAAATGCCTTTATGTTGCTTCACAATCCCCTCTATCTTTCAGAAAGAGTTTTATAAAAACCGGTCTAGCTACTTCGTAGATTAGCTCTGCCAAACAAAACAAGTTCAGTTTAGTACTAGTACCATAAAAGTCGGTTCAGCTCATTGGTTCCGCAGATTAACCCGGACAAACAGAAAGATACAGAAACAGACAGACAAAATATTTTATATATTTGTATGCACATACGTATAATACTTACATATTATTTAAGTTAGAAGATTTGTCAATATGAGTATCTGTTATAGATTCTATAGTAGGCATTGCCTTAATTTTCAGTATTCCCTTGTCAAGAGTCGTTGCTGCTTCAGATAAATAAACGTTGAATGGATAATCCTATAACAAAATAAAATGAAATAAGTATAATATAATATATAATATAATAATATAAATAAGTATAATATAACGCCACTGCCCTTAACAATATTTAACCGCATACAAAAATTTGACCATTAACTGATGTGGAAATGCCTCGCCTCGTTTACTTTAGCTACTTTCATGTTATAGCATACTATTTTGGAGTAATACAATCGGTGTTAAGTCACTTTTCGTTTTGCAGAAGGGACCTATCACCTAACAAACAAAAACTACAATTTTCTGTCTGCTTTACGTAACATAATTAAATAAGGCATACCTAAAAGAATACAAAAATATTCGTGGAAAACAAGCAAAATATTTTTTTACAGCACTTGATTGGGCATATATATTTTGATATTTTTTGAATAGCCTATTTTCCTTAAAAACGCAAAAATTTTAGGCCATTTATAGTATAATAAAAATTGTGTAGGTAGGTACCTACTATACGCGCTCTTTATGCACATTTTGCTTAAAGACAGGAATTATTTTTTTTATATAGATATTTCCCGACTTAATTATATCCGATGAGTATTTTAAATAAATCTTTTTATTCTTTAAAATCCTTTCTTAAACTTACTGGTTCTTGGGGATAATATTTTTCAAATTGCCATTGTTTTAAATCTGTAATACTGGAATGATCAAAATCTTCGCTGAAGATTAAAGAGCCAGTACAAAGTTTTTTGCCACATTGTACTTCAGTTTTAGAGATCACACAATTTGATACTTCTTCATCTTCAGAAAAATCTAGAAGCGAAGTGAGATGAACATGTGAAAAAGGTATAAACGGTGAGCAATTAATAGATAATAAAGCTACTTTATATACAGGTGGAAGAGGCAGCGCTTCTTTTACTGAAACTGCATATAGGGTAAAATATTTCAAACCCAGAAATAAAAAAATTAATCAAGGTACCTCAACAGTTTGGACGTAGGGTTTTTTTTTCATTTCACAATTTTTATGCATACCTGTATTTCGTGTGACGTTCACATACGAGTACGTGTGCGACGTTGCCGCTTTGACAGGTAAGTGTGTGCTTATGTTATACTTTACAAATGGCGTTTTATTTTAAAACGATCATTTTATTATTTATTTTGTTTGAAAAAATAACTTTTTCATTTTTGGGATTTTTTTTTCTGAATTAGGCTTTTATAGATTAGTTAAAACTATGGTTTCATTTAAAGTGGTGCTGACAATTCCACCCTGTAGATTCTAAAATTTGCCAAATTAAACTTACTAGTTACAGTCCACTGTCCACGAACAGAAGTAGTCGAGTTATTCTTGTACAGTATGTCAATTTGATAATAAATAGTGTCACCCAATTTTACTTGCATGTTTCGGTCCTCGAGAATCCACCAACCTTTATGTGGACGCGGCAAATACTCTTGCCAAGAATGTGTGCCGGTTTGATTTATAAGTCCCATAAAATTGACTGACTTGAAACCCTCATCTGAAATAAATATTAGTTACAGCTATAGTCCGAAAAATCTCTTTAATCTAATATAAATAGAAATGATGGTGCAGGGGCACTAGCGTGCTACTCTAATCGTGGTGGTTACGGGTTCGATTCCCACTCGGCTGGGTGAAATATTTGATATTTTCATTTCCTCGCTCTGGTACAAAGGTCAAACCAGTCCGGCAGAGAAAGAGTTCAAAGAAAGATAAAGATTTCAACTAAAAATGTGAAATTGGGGCTTAGTTTATCGGCGGAAAGTGAGGAACGGAGTGTCTTAATACTAGGTTCCCTCTGCCAACCCTGCGGTGTGCGGGATACAGCGTAAAGCTGATTGTATAGTTCTCATATTTTTTCCTGAACTAGTACAACCTGTAAATGCTAGCCGCCAAATGTCATAATTCTAGGTCAACCGGAAGTATGTACAGTTTACAATTATATTTTACCTGGGAATGTAATCTTCAATCCACGAGGCTTAAGTGCTTGAAATTGTAAATAAAAATTTGCAGAGAAACCTAGTGTAACTTTTCCAATATTTAATATTAGTATCAAAAATAGAAAATAAATCATCTTAGCGTCCGATTTTAGTCACAGTTCATCACTTACTGGGTTTTTGATTCTTGTTGTTTTGATGTTTTGTTGAGAATAACTTAAAATGTAAGCGTGTCGTGGTTGGGTATTGTGCGATACACATTTTATTTGTTATTCTAGTAACTGGCTATTGCTCTCGACTTCGTTTGCTATAACGGCAAATAATTGGATTTAAATTAAATTATTTGACCTAACATAAAGGGGTTTGCTATATTTGAATAGAAAAATCAACATGATCCAGTAATTTTAATTATCAATTATTCTATTTTAAGCTTAAACCTTAATATTGTAAAGGACTCGTTTTTAGAATTGTTACACTTAGCACCATACAAACGAATTAGCAGTAAATAATTGAATAAGCACCTTCATGTTTTTATTTTCCGCATAGCAGAGTAAACGAAACGGTAGTGTTAAAACTCTTCACTCTCCAAATTTCGTCCATTTTTCGGGACATTACATTTTGAGCTACGAAACTCACCCCGCGTTTTCGCGTCATTATGCCTGATTATAAGATTTTAAATAACGTTAAACGACACTTTTGTATTTACCAAACGGTAATAATTGGTATTAATTTGGATAAAATCTTTACTAATATTATAAAGCGATAGAATTTGTTTAGTTGAACGCACTAGTCTCACTCAGTCTCTCAGTTCAAATTAAAAAAATACCTGCTAGCCACCACTACCACCACCACCACCACTACCTGGACGCAAAGGTATTTAGGGCATTTGGAACATGTCATGTATCAAATCTTCTTTCTTTTTCTATTTGAATACAAAAAGAAAAGCCGCAGTGTTTAAAGGGAAGCTTACATTGACAAAGTTGTCGTCAGGTATCTGCTGGTGGCATCGTCAGGCAATATGTGTTGAGGCTTGAAAGCTTTGCCTTGTTATCAGAGCAAGGAAATGCTAATATTAAATATTTCATTCCCTCGAGTGGGAATCGAACCCAAAATATTTCGCGCTTAGCACACTTTTGTCCCTGCACCACGACTGACTTTATTTATAATTATAATTAATATTGTATGTACAGACATAAATTACTTATAGCTTTACTATATTTATTATAAAGGATTATATTAAATGTTTTGAGTGCCACAAATAAACAGGATAAATAAATTTATGCCTTTATCACCTCATAAGAACGTCACCTCACCTCTTTGCGTCTGTTTTTGTACAGTTAGTAAAATTATTATTCTAATAATACAATAATTTACAAAATCGTAGAGTACCAAGAGATATGTTTAAATTTTTATACGTTTTCTGAAATACGAGTATGTTGAGAGTCATGGAGTTACTTGGTCAACATGGTCTAGCCTCTTCTAGTCGAAAATGTTATATTTGTAAAAAATATATATGAACTAGCGGACCTAGTCGGCTTCGCCTGCTTTAACTATAGGAATATTTAATATTTATGAAATTATTTTCCTTCTTAGTGGGTGCGTTCACATTATGAAAATAAACATCTGTCCAAATTTAACCTTTCTACCATCACCGTTGCGTGCGTCTATACCATAGATTAGAGTTTATGGCATAAGTAAATTGAGTAAAACTATTTCATACGAAATGAATCGAATTATAATTAACAAATAGTTTTTACGATATTTTTTTATTACGTGAGCCTATAATAAAATAGGGTATAGTATGTATTTTATTGCCAATGATTCCAGAATATATTTAGAGTTTAACTGTTGAAAACAACAATAGCTAGTAGTTTAAGTATTATCTTAATCACTTACAGATATTTCTTTGAATTTAGTAATTATTTATATTTTTAAAATTAACTTTAAATTTAGAGCACAAAACTTTGAATTGCTTATTTTACTTCTACCCATAAAAAAGTAAAATATTTCATTCCTATCAGTAGATATGGTCAATATTTTCGCGTTTTCAGTCGCACGCTTTGCCCTTGCGACATAACGACATCAGCTATTTAATTGACGTGTTTCCAATGAAAGACAATATTTTTAAGATAATTTTCTTTAATTCATTAAGTACTTTTTTTACTATATGACAATAGACACCATAATATGGAAAATTCCTTGTAAAACATAAAAAAGATCTACAATGCGTACACTTTTACGTAATCTACAACCAACTCTGGTGATGTCCAGGAAGAATACCAATCTCTCATGTGTTTCACAAACTCATGCATGGCCTTAGGACTTTTGTTTTTCCAAGGTTTATCGTCGGTATCCGAAAAGTCGTGAATACCGCCAACACGCAGACCAAGGGAGATATAAAACTGAAACAAAAAAGAATTTAAAAAATCAGTAATTTGGCTAAATATGTAAGTAGATTCTCATTTTATTTCTTTTAATAATTACCATTTTATCAAAAGGTGCGTTGGAATTACCCAACTCCCATGCAGCTTTTTGCATCTTCATATGAGGCTCGATTGGCTTTAAATTATACGAATCCGATATATTTGAATTTAAAATACCATAAGATTCCCCATCAACAAGCATTTCAATACTATCTAGAAATGAGAATTAATTTTTACATGTATTTTTGAAACAATTATAATAATATGTTTTAAAAAAGTTATTTTATTAGATATAAATATTTAGAATAAAATACCTGGTGTCCATATGACAGAGTAAGTATGAAAATTGTCGTTCCAAGAACTATCACTTAATGAATTAACAAGAAACCTCGACCTTTGAGGTTCCTTGTCGTGTACAACTGGCCCTCCATATAAGTATTTGGATTGATTTTGGTTTCCACTCGA
>JAEBDU010003508.1:0-14695 GCA_016802625.1 Heliconius numata | reverse complement strand
TGACGATGGCTAGAAGATATCGCTATAGTAGCGGAGCGAGGAACTCCTTAATAAATGGATATATAGCTCTATTACTAGTGACAAGTGCTGTTTTAGTTAAATGTAATAATAATGAAACGGATGAAGATGTTAAACGTATTGAAAGTGAAATACCTAAGAAATTAAAGATTGTAGAAGCCATCACTGGTAGAGGCTTCATGAATCATGTGTACCAAAATGGTACTTTTAGAACTGGTAATGGTTTGTGGGACAATATATTAAATAAGTGCAGTTTAAAACCATCTGTGAGTTGTTTACAGAAGAATTTGTATAGTTATTTGGACGATAGTTTAGATTTTAATGGTGATTTAAGTGTGTCTAGTGGTGTGTGCTTTAAAAAGAATAATGTAGATGTAAACAAGTATAGTAAGGAAGCCAATGCTATCTACCTCACTGGCAGCAAGGACAAAGGCTTTGAGAGGTCTTACGATGAAGAAAATGAAATTAAGGATGACGATGAACCTGGTAAGTCTTTTTTTCTACATTTTAAGTACTTTTAGAAGAATTTAAAAAAATACACATAATTCTTTCTGATTATGATATTCTATATCTACACACATAATAAAATTAGAATTAATCGCTGTTGTTCGTGGAAGATATATGATAAAAGAAATGTCTGATTGTCTGTGCCTTTCTGCAAGCTAATCTCAGAAATGCCTTAACTTATGTAAATGTAATATTTTAGTAAACTTACCAAACTAAACTAAACTAAACCCTCAATATTTAGTGTTAGTCTTAGTAAAATCGACTCATAAATAAAAAAGTTATGCCATTATAAAGTATTGCACGCGATAATATTATCTATTATTATCTTTAAAAGGATAAGTTATTAGAATATGAAAATAAATCCGATTAGTAAGCAAATAACATTGTTAAAATAAAATATTTAATTTAAAAATTTATTAAAACCTACGGGTTAATTCATTAATCATAATTATTGGTATAACAAGATAATCGTAGATTAGACTCGTGCCACTGTTTTAGCTGCCTTTCTCTTTATATCAGACTACAATAAAGTAGTGTTTTTATAGTGCGTTTTTAATTTTTGGTCGAAATTTTTTTTGCTCTTTTACTTCCATTAGGAAAATAATTTCAATTTTGAATAATCTCTGTTCTGACCTACTTGACTTCGACCGAATTTTGTATTTTTTACCATTTTATTAAAGTACAGCTTTTAGAGTTGAACGATCTACTTCTAGGAAAAGTTACTGCACCATGAATCATTTATAAATTTGACCGACATACATATGTATATGTATCTAGAATACCTAGAATGTGATCTACAGCATATACAGCTTCACGGCAGGGTAGTCAGAGAGAACCCTAGTGTTAAGATAAGACACTCCGTTTCCCATTTTCCGCCGAATTCTTGAGACGAAGGATGGAGGCGGAACTCCACACCGCGCTTTTCCAAACCAGAGCGGAAGAAATGGAAATATATGTAAATCTAAATAAATATTTAATTTCTTCAAGTGGGAATGAAACCCACAACCAGTTGCTTTTACAGTCACACTTTGTGCTTCTGCAACACGTCTGGAATTTAAAAAAAAGAACCAAGAAAATGGGTGCCATAATAATCATTTAATAACATTGAAAGTAAATCTTCTAAATAAAATTAGACTTGAAATACCTTGCAACGGAAAACTTATTTATCTTAGCAGAAAATAAATATTTGACCGACGCTACGCAAGTGCCTCTCATTTATTTAGTTATCAACGAGTTAGTTTAAATAAAAAAAAAGTGATAAAGACCCACACAATGGTTGTGGGTTCGATAACTATTGGGTTTCATACGATATGGTAATGAACTATTTTCGTTTCATCGTTCTGGTAACAAGGGATCGCAGCGTTAAGTTCCGCCACTTAACACACTCTCAATAATAGTAAATATTTCTATAATATCTACCTACATATATAGAAGGGTGGAAAGTAAGTCCATAGAGAAATTCAAATAAACAATGGCACATACATTCGTGTCACATCCGCGTGGCTTACAAACGCACCTGTCCATTTGGATGCTAGCCGCGAACATCTCGACCATCTTGAAAATTTTATGTGAAGGCATTTTAATTATTAACTTAGTATACTTTCTATTTGGGAAAATGTAAAGATTCCGAAACTATTTTTTATAGAAAACAATACGTGCAAAGTACAAGTACTTGACACCACTGTGCAGGTACATACGTTTGTGGGTCTAACATAAATCATTAAATAAGTATGTATGTGAAAGATTTTAAAATGGGAAGGGAAGCCTGCCTTAGCCTACCCTGCTATGCACTTCTGCCCTTCAGGCCAATTTTTGAGACATTATGTTTTGGGTGGCGGAACTGAAAATATTCGATATTTCACGCCCCCAAGTGGAAATGGAGCCCACAACCGTCGCGTTTACATAGACTGTAACGTCACATTCTCACTGCGTCGATGGCGCACACGGCTTCTGGAAATATAGTTCAATTGAAAACAATAAATATAGGTATATACATACAGTGTAGAATATAATACATCGAGATCACCGTTAGAGAGATATGTATCTCCTAAATAAGACCTGACGACGGTTGCCCAGTAAATATATGTTCTGTTTCTCCAATTCAAACACGCGCAATACTTTACTTTCCATATTGAAGAAAGAGTCGTTTAAATTTTACTTAGCAGGTTTTCATAGGAATAAGCTTTCTTCAAACCTATATACTAATACAAAAAACTGAAGAGTTAGTTTGATTAAACAAATTAATCTCAGGAACTATTCAAATTAAAAAAAATCTTATCTAAAATAGATAGTGGTTCGAATAGATTTTTTTTTTTATATATTTTTCATATTCCATTTATTATACGAGATCATAATGGCGACTGTGAGAACGAGAAAAAGACAATATTAAACTTTACATTCCCCTGAGTGAGAATCGAACCCTCAACTGTCGCGTTTACATGCTGCCACGTGCCACTGTACAATCACGTTTATAATTTTAGTATATTTACACACATACCGTATTTACAGACCTAGCACTAAAATATTATGAAATAATTATAGTCGTTATAGACTTTAGAGATAATTGAATTACTAGTTTACATTGCGTAGGCTTATTTTAGTAATGAATCATAACGAGGTTTAAACAGCCTTTAACTATTTACAATGTACATTTATAGCTCTATAAAAATATTATATATTTGATGGATATTTAGAATTAAATATATTTAGTATTTACAGAGTTTGTGGAAGTGATGTTTTTTAGCTTCACGCTTATAGCCGGGTAACCAGAGGGAACATAGTGCTAAGACACTCAGTTTCATTCAATTATAGAGATATATGTTATGGTAAAACTAAACGCCTGTCTTGTTACCAGACCAGGATTGAAAATTTTTCATTCGCTCGAGCGGTAATCAAACCCACAACCATCACGTTTAAATTAAAACGATATAATATCTGGGGTTGAGTACCGCCATTCAACAAGCAACGCCTCCATAGTTTGACCAAAAGTGAAACATAATATTTTCTAGACTAGGTACTTATGTAGAGACAATGTTACAAAGCATTTTATTACATACATAAATGCTTATACATGATTTACAGTATACAATATAATGATATATAGAAAGTAGGTCCGTACATCGAAGGCTTCAAATAAGTTGCTGTGATTAAAATCACATTATATACCTGCCTCATAACATTACGTTTAATACACCTAAGTAATGACAATAGCGACATTATGCTTTGAAATCATTTGTCTTTAAAGCCTATAGTAGCGTAGGATTAGCTTGGACTGTGAGAGCGATGGTTGTAGGTTCAATTTCTGTATTGAATTTTTTTTTTTAAGGCAAAAGGCATATAGAGTTCCGACTTCCGCCACTCGATACCAATGTTTCTGGTTCGGTCGAAAAACAGAGAACGCTGTGTCTTGACATTGGGTCCTCAATCCTCACTGCAATGCTTTCCAAAAAAAAACCGGTCCAGTGCGAGTTGGGCTCACTTACCGAGGGTTCTGTAGCAATTTCATTATTGTAGGTCAACGGAAAAGCATAACTTATAAAAGTTGACATACTTAAGTAAATGTTTTCATTGTTATACCTACCTATATAAATTTCTATATATCCGATATAAATTTATTTTTTCTTTAAATTTCTATAGTAAATTCTTGCTTCTTGCTGAATTTCAATTTGTTATATGTTTTAAATATTTTCTCAGAAATCACTTTAATAGAAACTTACAGATAATAAATAGCTTTTTCGAAAATATAATTATTCCATTTTATGTAAGTTGCTATTTAGCTTTTAATTAAAATTTCAGTGTGATTAGTAGACTTTATTTTTATTTTACCTACATAATAATATAAAGGCTATTAGGCTTATAAGTTTAAAATGTATAACGGAGTGATATAATATGGTAGATCCTCTTGGATTAAATACGCGAGATAAATGTAGAAATAAGTAGAGTAAATAAGATATAAGTAGGCGCAGTGGCACAAGAGAGTGTGTATAAAAGCAACAGTTGTGGGTTCGACTCCCACTCGGGGACATAAATTATTATTTATTAATATTGTCATTTCTTCGCTCCCTTTAAAGACAAAACGCGGCGTTGAGTTCCGTAAAGCGCATGAAGTAATAACAATGAAATAAAACAATTAAATATTATATGTACATACAATTCACTGCGTTTATTACCGTGTGCAGGTAAACGCTAGTGTACTATATGACCGTAAAACACCTATGACTTATTACTGATATATTTACAAAAATGAATTACAAAAGCTTTAAAAACGTACTGATAAAATCAAAATTTGTCATCAGACAGTAAAAGTTTGGCGAAATGAATGAACAAAACAAACTATCGATAAGAGACTAAAGCGAAATGCCTTTATAGTGAAAGTTTGGGGTTTCTTTAACCGAACGCTCTTAAGTTGTTAGTGATAAGATTCAAAATTAAACAATTAAAAATGCAAAACATGGGAAATTGTTGTAACATTGTGTCATACTGCCGGTAACTTTATTATACGCTTATAATACAGCGGTTAAGATATTTTCTTGCATAATTTTAAATTACATATTTTTATACTTTATTCATAGAAAAAGAATATACAACAGTTACTTAATGGACTAAGTTGTAAGAAATTTGCATTAATAAACCATATTTATATATATTTTAGTAAAATATGAAGAAATCTCCTCAAGTTAATAAATGAAATGAAGGAAAAATGAATCTATATTTTCTTATTTTTTTAGCTTGAATTATTTATTAAAACTTTGTAAACAATCATTGAGGGCCCAATGATCTGTGAAAGGCTTGATACATTGGCTTTGCGTAGAGATGTCTCCTGGCTATGCGTTCATCATGGGAAGTGTTTTGGGGAACTGTTTGACTGTTTTGCCGCCGAATTTTCTATCTGCACAGCATGTCACAAGCTAAAATACCATCCACACCACCTGGATACGTGGTACTATTCTAGACACTGTAGGTACTTACGTTAAATTACTGCCCTAGTAGATATTTAATATTTTCTGGAATAGACTTGGACGTTAGTTTTGAACAGACATGTTCGAGTTAAGGTTTTTTTTTAATTTTTCATGCAAAATTTTTTGTTAGTAAACTTTTTAAGGGCACAATTTTCTATTTGTCTGGGGTGAGCACGGCCCAACCTGCCCCCTATTTCTACGCCGGTTTCAACCTTTCATTACAATTATTGTTCTAACTATATAAGTAATTCATCGCTTACTAAAATATTCTTCAAATGTCGCCGAAGAAAAGTCATGTGAAGCTGTATTGACACCGTTTCGAAGCACAATACATATAAATATATTGACAGTTTTTGCGATACTTCTAGGTGTCACGCAACTCATTAATTTTAGCATAAATAACATTGTAGTCCCATACAAAAGGTATAAGTAAAAACTTTCTTCACCTAATGATTAATTTCCATGAGATAATGATGATTTAAGCGACATAACGAGGTGAAATAGTAGAAAACTTCTGGGGAAAAAAAGAGGAAATCTATAGACAATGTATAGTAAACACGCGTTATCGTCGATATTGTAGCAATACGCATTTACATACACATTCATAAATGTTTTCACGCAGTTCCTTCTTTTTGTGGGGTTAGAGGAAAAGTGTTAAGTCATTTGTCAGCTTTTTGTACGCTTTGGAGACATTTATTTATGTAAAGTCTGGCTGGGGACTGGTAGGCCGTTAGTTTCCGTCGAATTGTGAAATATTAATTATTTAATTTCCTCGAGTAGATTCCCATAATTTCCTCCCACTTGTAATTAGAAATTTCTTTTATAAATAGAACAAATATTACTTTTTACTTAATTATGAGAATAATTGAAATAAAAAATATACTGTAGGTAATTATGAGAATAATTGTAAATATACTGTAATTAAAATAATATAATGGAGAAAAGGCTTCATTGATACATCAATACATATTTTAAGCCATTGCTGGCCTAGTTTTTTTTACGATCACGTATTTTTCCCTTTTTCTTGCGAAGTAAGTTAAGTAAGTATTATGATAAAATATTTAAAACCACAACTTTTAGAGTACCTAAGGCAGATTATTAAACGCGACAGTTGTGGGTTCAATTCTCACATCCGGAAAAGATTTTTTTTTATTTCCTTGCCCTGGTAACAATGGAGGTGCAGCGTTGAGTTCCACCACTGAAAACGCAATGTCTCGAAAATTGCGTGCATGGGGAGTTTCACGAAACACTGGGCTCCCTCGGCCTGGCCTAAGCAATAGTCATTAGATATAACATATATTCAGCGAGCAGCATTTTTTAAATATTTTATTTTGGAGTAACGGAACTTATTGACAAAACGTATGTATCAACAAGACAAACATTTTTTACATATACCTACGTGTTTTTGCAAGCGGGGATTGAACCCATAACTATCACGATTACAGTCAGAAACGTCCCAGCTCCACCACAATAGTCATTTCCGCTGGCATATAACTGGGCTTGCCAACCCCTAGGAAACCTTAATGTTAAAAAAATCTGTTAAAATTTTGAAACATTACCTGTTGATTGACAATTAATCTAAGTTAATTAATAATTAAATCCCCCGAGTAGGAATCGAACTAACAATCTTCGTGCACCATAAAGTAAAAATATATATTTTTTTAATTACATTCTAATTTATTCGTTACATTATTGAAACAGACATTCCATCGAGCTATACAGTACATGTTAGTAACTAAGATAACAAGAAAATAACACACGTTATAGTATGCCAATAAAATATAAGCATACCATAATGTATGCCAATAAAATATGAATACGAGACCTCATATAAGGTAGTATTGTAATAAAATGATTACATTCTACAGGTCAGGTCGACTATAAATTTCTAAATTAAAGTCGTTGTCATTTTGAAATGAGGTTCATATTTATTTTAAGGTTCCGTACCTAAAAAGGTAGAAAAGGAACCTTCATAGGATCAATGATCCGTCTGTCAATCAATGGTATCAAGCTGAAATTAAATATAAATATTTAGATCTATGGCCCCTTGAAGCACAAAAAAAAACAAACAATTAAGATTCGAGTATCTATGCATCGATTTTGCTGAATTTTGTACGAAATTCATCGAGTAATCGAAATCTATAGGGTACTACCCGTGGACCTACAACAGAAATAAAGACAAAATCTAAAAAGTAAAAATTTATAGGCATTTCATAGAAAACAATCATTACAAACTTATAATTCACTCTCGACTCAACACTGCGCTTTGCCTGAGCGCAGAAATGAAAATATTAAATATTTCATTTCCTCGAGTAGGAATCGAACCTACACTTCAGCTGTCACACGCATGTGTCCCTGCGCCACACCTGGTATGAACGTTTGAAAGAGATACATAAAAATAATAAAGAAACTTAATTTTCTGTTTCAGAAACCCCATTCGAAGAAGTCACAGATGCGTTGTACAACAAAGCTGTCAAATTCCTCATGACGCACGACATGCAACTACAATTGCCAGAGATGATGTTTCACGGATCTACGTTGAAAATATCTCCCAGAGCTTTCACGAAAACTGGTGCTTTAGTTCATATTGATTTGGCACCCAAGGAAATTGGTGAAGGCAGGATATTCTTCCAAAAAATTAGTAAGTTATTTGTGTTTTTTACAGAATATAATACTGATACGAATATTGTAGTAAAGTTACCTCTCAAAACATATAAAATATATGTAACTATATGTTCTTGAAGTTGCTTTGAATATACAGGGTGTAACTCAACAGTAGTCTATAGATAGGAAACCTCAGTGCTGTTCAGCAGATATTAGGGAATTTGTGATTTAAAAAAAAACAGAAGAACGAATATATATTTTTTAAATAATAAATAGATGATTAAAAAATATTTGAAAACGAATTATAAAACACTTATGGTCCTTGGTCATGAATTTGGTATGTGGTATATTTTAGTACATAGTAATAAAAAAATATTTTACAAAATTTTTGATGGTTGTCATCTCATTCTGCATGTTTAAAGTTCATATGACATAGATAACAGAACACTCCCTTTCTCTATTATCATACCACAAAAATGTTTACAATATGATAAAATAAATAAACAAATTTAAAAAATGTTCCTACGGCACTAGTATACGTCAACTTGTAAATATTATAAAAAAGCAGTTATAAGTAAATAATTCACAGCAAATACTTTCACGTGATAAATAACCAGCTGAATTCCAAGATTCTCTTTTTGCCGCCACTAATTTCACCAACCACCGTGTTTCTTACTAAATTGACCTAGAAGCTTTACTTCCAATCTTACGTAGATTGGAAGTAAAGCTTCTAGGTCATATATTAAAATTACAAATAAACGATATAACACGTTACGCTACCTACAGTAGTAACTAAAAAGTAATTATAATTGAACTTATTTTTAAAAAGAAATTAAAAAACAGCTATGTAATTCTAAGGTACCGTATTGAATCGTTCCCATCGAGGGTATCTGCATGTCTAAGTTGCCCTCTTGGAATGTAAATATGTAATTAATTAGGTAATATGTAATACATTGTTTACAGAAAAATATTTAAAGAAGAAACTATTAATGGCTGCCATAGGTATTATAGTGGCTGTGAAATTAATAGCCCTAAAGTTGGTATTCGTTTTACCAGTTATTTTTGGAATAACCACAGCTAAGAAATTGTTTATGAAGATCTTGTTGTTCCTCTTCCCAGCACTAAGTCATATATTTAAGCTGTGTTCTTGGTATCACCAGAACTATCATACCACGAAGTATCATCATCATCACCATTTGATCACACATCATCATAAAGTAAGATTGAACTTTTTTTTTTCGTATCTCTATTGAAGTTGATTGAATTGAATAATTTTGAATTTAAATATGTTGTTATTTTCCTAGGTTCCTCATTCCCATCATTCCCACGTATATGGGCCACCAGCTCATGGTGCGGTAGTAGTCAAACAAGGCAGTCATGTGGACAGTCCACCGGCATCTTTAGATCACTATCCTCAAGATTGGGAGCTATCTGGACCTGGACTTGGTAGCGAGTTAGTATTTTTAAAATATTTTTATTTAAACACTTTGTTTTACCCCTTATGATTCCCATGTAGGAATCGAATGCAAAAATATTGTGATGTTTTAAAATAATAGTATTGTAAGTAAAAAAGATGACTTGAATAATCTTCTTCTATATATATTAAAGGACTTGTCCTCACTGACTGAGGTAAGACGCGCGTACAGCCGTAACCGCTGTGCGAAGAAACGTGAAATTTAGACAGATGTTTACTTTCATAATCTGGACTTCCACTGGAATCCACAGGGATTTTGAAAAATTTTAACCGTAAAGGGGTGAAATAAGGGTTGAAAGTTTGTATGGAAAAATGTTTAAATCGCCATCGATTTTTATAAAATTTGAAATTTAGACTCTTAAAAATATTTCATTGAACACATGTTTCGTGGTTTATTAGAATTCACTCCTAAATAAGCAAGCGAAGCTGCGCGCGTCCGCTAGTACGTTATATAATTGAAAATGTCGTTGTTTTCCAGATATCTATCCGATATCCATCGAAACGCCATAGCCAATTTCAAGCCTCAAGAAAATGACTTAAACGAAATCAACGCTTGGGGTCTTGGATTTCCACCAGGTAAACAAATATATTGAGGATTTATAATAAAAATTTTGTACTTTTCAATCCTTATATTTTGTTAGTCAAAAAAACACGATTTAACTAATGATACATCCACTTAAATTACATAAAAAGTTATTCCGAGTGATCATTTTTAATCCGCTGTATGCTGGATTTTATAAAGAAATAAAATTGAGATTATATTTAATTTATTTTCATATGTCCGCTTTGGTAGACAAATCTGGGCATTGAGTTCCGCCACTTAACACTCAATGGAGAGTACAGAGTGTCTTAACTCTAGGTTGCATTTGCCTACCCTGCTATGCAGGAATAACCCTGAAGCTCTCCTTTTTTATAATATATCTATAGAACATACCTTAGTCCTTAAAATGTTCTATTACATTTTACAATAATTTATAGATTAGTATGATTTAAATAATATAATATAATATGCTCATATAGTTTTTATGTATATTTATTTTTAGGACAATCATTAAATGTCGGAGAATATGCAAGTCCCACTGCAATTGTTCCAAACACAATCGCTCCTAATACGGGACAAAACATCGTTGTTAACAACGCTGCAAGGTAGACTTTTTTATATGTTACTTATTATACGTCATTTAATAAACTTTTATTAATAATTCATATGCATATTAGAACAGAATAATTTATTTGCATATGCTTATATAATAATTCATATGCATTTTATAACAGAATATGAAGAACAGAATGTCTTAAGTCTTAGTCTTTCTTTTCTTTCACATGTAAGATAACGTGAATGTAGGGATGTGTTGTGTATTTAAAATATTAAAGCCAGTCGTGGCGCAGAGGCACGAGCGAGAAATTGAAAACGCGACAGGTTGTGGATTCGATTCCCACTCGAGGAAGTATAATATTTTATATTTTTATTCGCTCTGGTGTCGAGGCTAAGCGCTGCGTTGAGCTCCGCCATTCAACACGCAAAACCTCCAAAACGAGTATCCCTCTACCTACCCTGCGATATGCGGGATACAGCGTGAAGCTAAAAAAATATAATTCTTTCCTTAAAGTATACTTAAACAATATTATTTACAGACCGGTGGGACCACCACAAAATCCATTTTATCGACATAAAAAAACGTCGCCGCGAGATCCGGCGCAAGCAGAAAAGGATGCTTTGGTAATAAAATATCTTATACTGTTATCATTTATACGACTTGACGCATCTTACTGGTTATTAAATTTTTACAACCCGCAAAAATGGAAGTAAATAAAAATTTTAAATATTGTCAAATTTTGCTGAAATAACACACATGGTTCCATATTGTTTAATTTCTTATAGGTTGGCCTAAAATAATTTAAGATAGGTTGAACAATGTTTGAAAATTAACTTAATTTCTAAATAACTTATTTATTTAAATTCACTTATGAAGCTCCTGAGGTTGCCATGGTGCAACAGCACAATGATTGTAAACGCAACGGTTGTGGGGTTGGGTGTTTGATTTCCAGTTTGAAATTGGATTCCGTCATTCAATACTCGGTATCTTCAAAACTAGGTAGAAGGTGGAAATGGAGTGTCCCAACACTAGTTTCCGTCTGCGAATACGGGATACAATGTGGAAAAAAACTCATAATTTATATAATTTTCTAGATACGCGCAGCCTCCTTAGCATCTCGGGCGCCGCCGTCACCAGTACGAGATGAACTATTAAGAGTATCAGCGGCTAAATTATCTGAAAGTAATCGGGTTAAAGCTGAAACTGAACTAGTTAGACAGCAACAGGAAATATTGGCTGCACAGGACCCGGTAAGGAAATTTAAATGTTAAATTAAATTAAGTTGTTGAAGTCATTATATTGGAATAGCCTCAGATTGTAAAAGCGATGGTTGTGGATTCGGTTCTCGCTTGAAGATAAGAATTATTTTCATTTCCCCATTGTGATAAATAAACTTCACCACTAATGATTAATGCAGTGTCTCTTAAAATTAGGTTCTATCTCATAAAATATATGTCTCATTAAAATATATGTCGACTAAAAATAATAAGACACACATTTCGTAGTAATAGTCAAGTCAAAAGCGTCCCCAAACAAAAAAAATATAGGAACGAAAAATTGTTTGAAAAATAGGTATATAATTTGGAAATTCACATTTGTCAACACTGTACCATAGTACAGTCGACAAGTCGTGCCCTCTTTGCCACCTACCGCCAAAATTAAGGAAAATATATGACAACAAAAAATACTACATAATTCTTTTAAATATCAATGAAATTATCATAACAACGCATCCAAATTCTTACTGTCATACCTTTTAAAGTTCACTTTCACTCCCGAATAAGGAATACAACAAATTGACTCACGACGTAATAAAGTCACGTGAAATGCAAATGTACCGGTTCACGTGACATTTCTTAAGTTTTCCCCAAAGAGCTTCAATACGTGACAGTTTTACTTATGTTCTACAATACAAACGTCGCTGTCGTTGTTCGTTTTTTTTTGTCGACATATTTTGGCTTTTATAGAATTTTGAAAAGAAAAGTTTAGTTCCAGCGGTGGAACTCAACGCCGCGGTTAGTCTCGATGCCAAAGCGACAAATGAAAATATTAAATAGAGTGTTAATCAAACCCACAATCTGTCGTGTTTTACAGTCGCACACTTGTGCCCTTGCGCACGACTGGCCTCAGAAAGAGGCCAAAAAGATGTTTAACATCCCTTTAGATTCGTTTTATTATTTGTTTTAGTATGTCATAACTCTGTTTTTGTTTATGAATCCCGACTGAACACCGAAATTGGCACCCATATATGTAGATTTTCCATTCTTTGATCGATGAAGTCGAGAATTGAATATTTAACTCTATTTGGCTCTCCTTTCACAATAATAGTTTTGATGGGATGTGATTACTTTTTGTAAAGAAATTATTTCTTATTAGTTATGAGGTCCAGGCAAAGCGCGGCGTTGAGTTCCATCACTCAACACGCAAGCCTCCAGAATTCGGCGGAAGGTAGGGAACAGAGTGTCTTAACACTAGATTCCCTCTGCCTACCCTGCTTTGTGTATGCTGGAAAAAAATATTATGTATTTGCATTATTTATTTTCAGGAAACCGTAACAGCGGAGAAGTTCTATGGAAAACTACTGGAAAGAGTCGATACGATATTAGCTTCCATAGGCGCTAAAGACATAGGATGTAGAGAAAGGGCGGTGTGTTCATTATACAGTGATCCGTTCAAGCACTCGCCGTATAGCAATCTGGTGTCGAATGAATTGAGCAAGTAAGTGAACACTTCACAATAAATACACAGATAATATGAAAATAAATAGAGCTTAACTATGTATATTTGTACTACTGTTGTTGAAGTTTTGTTTTGTTACCAGAGCGAGAAAATGAAAATAATTTCTACGAATGGGATGCGAATCCATAACTGTCACGCATACTGTCAACTGTGCCGCTACGCCACAATGCTCTCTACCCACATAGATAATATTAAATATATTTTTGTATATTAGCCAAGCATTTATTTTATGGATAAAGTTCAAATGAGATAGTATTTTTTTATTTCTCTAAACTTTCCAGAAATTGTGTATAATAAATGTACATATTACCCTGGAAATAATAAACTAATATATTATTAATAGGCGCACTTGCACTCAGCTGTTAAATATTTTTTGTGAGTGATTAAATAAGTACGAACTCCGGACACTATGTATTAAATAGCGGACTTCAACGCCACGTTTTGTCTTACCAGAGAAAGGAAATGGAAATAATTAATTCCCCCGAGTGGGAATTGAATCCACAATTACCCCTTTTCAGTCAAGCGCTGTACTACTGTGTCTCAATGGCCGCTTACATAGACGAGACGTGTATTGATTTTTTTTAATAATTTTTTCAGGGATTCCAGTGAGCTTGTACCGCCAGCGGAAAGCAAAATGGCATTCCGATACTTCAGATACGTACAAGCAGCACGAGACGGACAAGAATCCAATGACTGCCTAACAATATATCCTCAATGTAATGTTGATTATAGCAAGAAATAATCATTTTGTACATACACATAGAATTATATTATAATTCTTGTGTATGTGTGTTTGTGACACTACTCTTGCAAAACGAATGCACTGATTTTCATGAAATTTTGTCTTTATATTTTAATAACTTCCTGGATGGTTCGCAATTTCAATTTCACCCGAGCTGGCGCTGCAGTCAATGTGTGTTCATTTCTTCACTCTGGTACCCAGGCAGAGCGCGGCGTTGAGTTCCGCCACTCAACACGCAATGCTTCAAAAATGGAGAATGGGGAACGGAGTTTCCTAACACTAGGACTCCAAGTTCCCTTTTTCTACCCTGCTATGTGCAGGATATAGCGAGAAGCAAAAAAAAACAAAAGTATAATAAATCCAGACAGAACAACGTCTGCCACAAGTATAGTCTTCTAAAACACGAACTTGATAACCATGCAAAAAACCTTGAAATGGCTGCCCCTCCTGCTATAGGTGCTCGGGTATGCGTCAATGAAATTGTAAAAATAACTTTTTTTTGATAACTTCATTTATTAAAATAATTAATTCCAAATAATAGTGTAATTTATCTATC
>JAEBDU010003491.1:0-11780 GCA_016802625.1 Heliconius numata | reverse complement strand
GTTATTTTAAATGATGTTAGTGAAACCATTGTTGATACTGATAAAAACTTTCCTTATAATATTTATTATATGACAGTTTAATAAGAGTATGTTCCAATTCAAATTTGGTAATAGTCCAAGTTTCATAACTTTACTGTTACTCTAAGTTGCGACTTGTTTTATTTTATTTGAGCATGCTTAGATCATTATTGTTACTAGTTTTAGTAGTTTTCTTTAAAAAATCTCATAAAACTTTTTGCTTCTCTTAATCGACTACAAATGTATAAATACATAAAGTGAATAATTAATAACTCGGACTTGTTAAAAAGGAAAGTACACTACGATCGATCTAGATTGTTTGGAAGAAAGGCCGTCCACCTTTTACTGTAATCCAAATAATTAATTAAAACATCCGTAATAAGAATTCCGAAATGCATTTGGTTTAAAAGGAACTCGTCCTGTGCGCGTGCGCACGCTTAACTCTTAAGTCAGTGCGCCGGCGCCGACGTTTCCGACCGGACGATTGGTTAGCGCGATTTAAGATTGCGAAACTTATACGTCTTCAAGTTTAGTGCCATAAAGTGAAACGGCCTTTACAAGTGTATCTTTTATTAAACTTTTGACCTAATTTTTAACGAGAAATTTTTTTTGGAAAGTGCAACTGTCGGTACAATACTGTGTTTTTACTTGATATGGTAAAGGTTAGATTTGAGCGGACTGTAGCTTCTGGTATAGTTCATTGGCACAGTTTCCCTTTTATTTTGTGAAAAACAACGCTGTGATATATGTGTTGGTAGGAATTGCTGGAATATGATTCAATGCTAACTAACTTGTTGAACAACGGATGACCTAATCGACACCCACTGATCGTCGTTGTAAATTCATCATTTTCTAATAATTGTTAATTTAATCAAACTTATATATATGTATATCTATATGTAACAATCATTTGTATTTATATTTTATGACACATAGTAGATAATAATATATGTCATTATTTATGAAGAATTCATTGAATATTTAATATAAGTAGTGTATTTAAAATAAGTTTTCGCGATAATGCTTCTACGCAAGTCTCAACTTTATGGCTGTGACATTCCTTGGCGTTGTGCCACCACGATTCAATGTTGCTGATCGTTGTCATAATACTGCATACATACCTTCTATGATCTAAGTAGTCATTCACAATTTCAATTTTATCTTTTGTTTGGAATATTTGTATTAAAACATTAATACTTTTATATAAATACTAGCGGCCCGCTCGCGGTTACACCCGCGTGAACTATGTTATTATTAATTTCTGTCTCCATGACTACGTCCTAGTGACGTCTATGCAAAATTTGAGACTCCTAACATTTGTAGCAACGAAGTTTCATACAAACTTTCGACCCCAAAAACAACCCCTTAGAAGTCGAATATTGCAAATTCCCGTCTTAGCGAGCACCTACGTCCTATAAGTAAATCCTATGCAAAATTTGAGATTCCTAGCACTTGTAGTTTCTGAGATTTCGTGATGAGTGAGTGACCTTTCGATTTTATATATATATAGATAATGAGGCCGTCTTGTGGCGCAGGAGCACAAGCGTGTGACTGGAAAACAATGGTTGTGGGTTCGATTTCCACTCAGGGGAATAAATTATTATTTATTTTATTAATATTTTCATTTCTTCGGTCTAGTACTAAGATAAAAGCACGGCGTTGAGTTCCGCTACCCTGCTATATACAGCGTAGTCTTGCAACACTTTGCAATTAAATAAAAAAATCATTTAAGTAAATTTGAGAAAATAGACATATTTAATTATAACTTGAAATAAAGCCTAAAATTAGAATAATTATTAATCTGTTTCATTATTTCACAAAGCAAACGTGAAGCATTTTATATTGGACACCAAAATCTATTGTTACAAGCAAAGCTGACACGCCATTACCGTGTTTTATCGCTGGAGTACTATTTACAAGTGTCAGCATTTCATACTACTTTGACACCTAATGTACTGTACCGATGAATTTATCATATTTACATTATATGTATTTTATTATATTATATATCTGCATTCATATTTTTCTATATTATTTTAATTTAGTTCAAATATTATACGAATATTAAAAAGGATACTTAATAATTGATGTTTCAATGTTTCCTACTGAAAATAATTATTTACGTGACCAATTAATGGAAATATTTCAAATTGCATTGATAGCTTTAGTCATGACTGTTATATTAAAAAGCGTTATACAATAATTCATATTTAATGTTTGTAGCATCAATTAAAAATAATTCAAATGATATATGAATTAATAATTAATTAATTCATATATCATATAAGGTAATTCTCGATGCCTATAAACTTCGATCTTAAGGATGAGCTATGACCTAAGCATAAAATGTCATCATTTGTAATCGATGTTGCCGTTTAAGGCAGTCAACAAATACCAGTAAGAAACAGGCTTCACCATATATGTAACTAGTAAGAGTCAGTTCCTGCATATTTATATAATTTGTCCTCGAACTTGAGGCCTATGTCTCATGTCAATTATAGAAAATTAATTCACATTATAATTGTTTAAAGTGGCTTATTTATGTTAAATGTGCTTGTAATGTAGTATTTTGCAGTCGTTGATTATAAGAAATACAACATTCCTTTGAAATGCAATTAAAAATATAAATTCCACACGCTCGCTTATAAAATTAATATTATATTTGAACATTTCATAACAAAAAGGATCGGCAATTAAGAGAGAACGATATCTGAAAGGCGCTCGTCTGAACATATTGTCGTTTATAAATTATCTTCGTAAAGGAAGTCCCGCAATTATTCGAGGCAGATCCCGAGATAAAGCAATCCGTTAGCGGTAAACGATCCATGTCTACTGTGCTTGGACAACTTTATGGTACATTTTTAGTTATGGTTTTGGTTTATTATGCATTTTAACGAAGTTATGAGATGAAAATGTATTAAATCGTTATTTTTTTTAATTGGAATATTTTTAGGAAGTTTTTAATAATAACTAATTTCAGAATTCATACAATCTTTTTTGTTTTTAAATTATAATATTACGTATTTAAAATAAATATATAATATATATACATCTAAATCTAAATATATTCATTATATTTAAACAACTAAGATTCATTCATTAGAAATTCATGTAAAAGGAAGTTGTAATACGATACGTTTCATTAAGCGCTATAAACAAAAATCTAAAACGAAAATTGTATATTTTTTAACATTCATTGTTTAAAGAATCAGTATGGGTTCAATCAATACGTATAATTTTAATAATTGCCTTTTAAGTGGTAGGTCGAAACGGCTCTCTGTAATTGTGGTACTCGTAGAATGTAATAACCCTAGCAATAAAGTTTATACAAGGCCTGGTGCAAATACTACGCTATGAGATCTATTATAGTAGATATTTCCAGAGTAAATGCTAGTTTATTTTCAGAATAAATGCAATATGGTCAACGACTCCCGTTGTCAACGTTAATTGTACTAGAACTTAACAATACGTTTGTTTTTCTTGACTTGAATTGTTATGTCGATTTTTTACATCAATAGTTGTTTGTTACATTTTTCCCTTACTATTAAATTGAGTTATAATATTTGTTTTTTATTACGTTATAAATATTTTAGATATATTAAAAAAAATGATTCCAATAAGTTAAATTTGCTTATATTTAGACTTACTATATTTATCCTACATAGATAATAATCACAGGAATTCTCATAGAATCATCAGCATCGATGCAGGAAACAGAGAATTGGACATCTTACATTATTATAGCTATATTGGTACTAAGTGCATGTCGTTCGTGTATTGGATAGGACGTTGCGTGTGGGAGTACAGTATAATTTACTATATCCGTTGTTTGGAAGGGTATAATGGTGGTGGTGGTCACCACGCCGTGACGCGGGCGTACCAGCACAGTTCGTGTGCTATCGTGTGCTTGTTGACGCTTACGCTTAAAAAAAGTGCAGTGAAATTTATATTATTTGTCTTTCTTTTGACAGTTTTCATTATAGAAGTTGTAATTGGAAATTGTGTTTTTCTTTTGTAGAAAAAATATATAAAGCTGAAATCTAACAAATAAATCAGTGAAGTGAACATTTTTTTAACAATTTCGTCTATAAATGTGATAAAATGTTGATAACAAAGTATACGGCGATACTCCTGGAAAGTGCCAGAAATGTAGAGTCTAGAAATGCTGCAAGGCCTGGACTGGGCATTGTTGATGTCGCAGATTGGTCTTCTTCATTGGACAGCACTCCGCGACGGCGTCGGCAATGGAGACGACGACATGCAGCTAACAGGTTTGTATTACTTGAAATAATTTTAAATTACTTAAAATACATTTTACGGTTAGGTTTTCTTTTTAGGCGAGGGTTGTGGGTTCGATTGTCACTTGGGAGAATAAAATATTTAATATTTTTATTTTCTCGCTCTAGCAATGAGGAAAAGTTCAGCGTTTATTTCCGCCACTCAATACGCACTGCCAAAGAATTCGACGATAAATTCCGCTTTACAGAAGTTTCTTAATGAAGAACGTAGTGTCTTAACACTAGGGTACCTAGTGTACCTAGTGGCTTTCCATTGCCTATCCTGCTATGTGCGGAATACATGCATGCCTTTAGTCTTTTTATTTTTTTTAAATTCTTACTTACACTACAGACATATGGTCCGTACCTTTTGTCATCTTATACAATTCTTTTAATATATTTTTTTCTTTGGATATTATCTAGAACTAGATTTGTTTAATTAATTCTATAATATATAAGGGCTACATATACTATGATAACACATGGTAAATAGTCAGTAGATAATAGCTTATATTATATTGCAATATCTAATTTGCTAAGCCGAGATCGTGACCGCAGCAGGTGTGACTGTCGAAATTAACAAATCGATTGCTATGTTTTCCACTGACGACAAGATAAATGGTCGACATATGATTAACTTATGCTAGGTAGGTATTTAATGTATGCCACAAATCAAGTTTGATTTATGTAAATAATATGAATTAGGTAATTAACATTTGGATTGATATTTGAGTTTTTTCGATCTGATGTTGGGGCAAAGCGCGGCGTTGAATTCCGTCACTCAACACGTAATTATTCCAGAATTCGGGGAAGCAGGTTAACACTAGGTTCCCTTTGCCTACCCTGTTTTGTACGCGATACAGCGATGCATCACTAATTATGCTACAACAAATTATTAGAAACAGAAATTATAACATAGTAGAACATTGACATAGTTTTAAAATTACATTTCAAATGGAATCGTCGACTGTAAAACGTTTTAATGACATTCGTTCGTAATCGTATTACCTACCAAGCTTTGGAACAAAGCGACTGCCATACATAACCATCTAAGCATTACAATAAACATTTTTCCATTGTCTTCTTACTGTTCTTACTGGCATTTGAATAAACTAGTGTACATTAGAAATTCATTGAATGCATCGATGCAACTTAAGGAGCAGCAAACGTCGAGATGTGTACGAGAGCTGCATTTTTATTGATATCAGTTGTTAGGTTTATCAGATAAGGAAAATTGGCATTCGAGTTAGTGTGTTGCTAGGATTGATTGTAAAAATACAGTTAAATAACTGTAGGAGATGTAATCTGTCGTTTTGGGAACTGTTTCTTTTCGGCAGAAAGTGGGGAATGGAGTGACTTAACACTAGGTTCCCTCTGCCTACCCTGCTGCGTGCGGGATACAGCGTGAAGCTGATTTGATTTTTCTTTATTGTAGAGTGGTTAATTCAATCGTTAATAGGTAGAATGGGTGTTAGAAATAATTATATCACAAATATTTGTTTCTTATTAATACTTACAATCGTGTATTTCTTTATTATCTTTTATTATTAATCGATTCCATACTTGTATGGTTGCTCATACAGTGATGTTGATAATAACTTGAAAGTAAAACTAGTATATTTTGTTATGACTCGTATAGTATAGTCCTCATTCTATGTAGCTTCACTTCTATGTTATTTTAATTCTGTATAAAATTTTATCGTAGTATTTAGTTGGAGAACTTCATGGCGCAGGGCACAAGGGTGTGACTGGAATGCGACGGTTGTGAGTTCGATCCCCACTCGAGATAATGAATAAATATTTCTTAACATTTTCATTTCTTAGCTCTGGCTCTAAGTTTCATCAAGATCGCTTCAGTAGTTATTTGAGAGCCTTGTATTACTGAACTATAATTTAAGTATAGTATAACCTTCAGAACTTTGAATCTTGTCAAAGTTTCCGTTTCAGTTGACAGTTATTTAACACAGAACAGGTTTTTTTTTTCAAATTAGCTTTAGTTTTCATATATACATAACATCTTATTAATATGTTACGATAATATCATGCCACTGTTTTATAATATATAGGCCTTTCATCGAATATTCAATATTATCGACTAATCATTAATTTACCTGCAGCGTGCATGGTTCATTAAACCTATTATCACGTAATCTAGATTGTTATCACTGCTGATATAAGGATAGTGACATCAGCATTCCATTACAACGTTGAGGATATTTTACAATAAGGATATTTGCAACGTATTCATCATATAGTTTAGTTTATATTGTTACTACTGCGACCTACACGCGGCTTCGCCCGCTTAAATTTATTGCTATATTAAAGCCAAATTATACAATATCCTTACATAAGCTGTAGTCTGTGCTATTCTGATGTATAAGCCATATTACTGTAAAGTTTCATTAAAAACTGTTCAGTAGTTTTTGCGTTAAAGTGGAACAAATGTCCATCCTCACAAATTTTCGCATTTGCATAACACAAAAATAAGCGTAGAAACCTAGTGGTAGTGGTAGGTCCTATGATGGCCCAAAAGGAATATATTAGTAGGATTTTATGCATTAGATGATGGACTGAATTGGATGAATAAAAGTAGAACAATATTAGAGTTAAAAGAAGATTAGTAGAGTTTCAATTCGTGTTACATATAGATTGATATAATATTTAATTATATTTAACATATAGTAAAGTAATATATATTAATAAATATATATTAAAGTATATCTATAAGTGTATATAATTAAATAATCAATAGGAATGATCACTTTCTATTTGCAAGAATATTGATTGCCAATAGGGCCCACTTTTGCCAACTGACCTCGCTGAAGGCACACGTATAAGGTTAACAAGGAAGTCTGAGATAAGCATAATTAACTATTGTACGGAATATCGCGATAAATTTGTCTTAGACTCGACAGTCACAAAGCACCGTTCTATGGAGATAATTTTCTTTGAAAGCTTATTTATTTAAATTTTATTAAAAATGTTTATGTGGTTCTTTGTACTATAGAATGTGGTTCTATGAGTCATAGTTAAGAATTAAAGAACTATGAAAAAAATGTAATTCAAATCTATCTACATATATATATAAAAAGACATATTCCCACTGACTGGGGTAAGACGCATGCACAGCCGTAACCGCTGATGGTAAAAACGTGAAATTTGGACAGATGTTTATTTTTGTAATGTTGACACCCTAAGGGATTTTGAAAAATTTTTACTATAAAGGGGTGAAGTAGGGGTTGAAAGTTTGTATAGAAAAATCTTAAATTTTTATTACAATTGAAATTGAAAACGTGTGTTATGGTTTCTTAGAATTCACCCCTAAAGGTGCAAATAAGCGGGCGAAGATGTGCGTGTCTGCCAATATAATAACATATTGTATGTCAAGTAAAAACGTTTTTCTAGAGATATATTGCAGCGACGACAATTCGCTCCTTTAATTATAATTTGATACAAACGCAAATAAATATATCTAAAATCCTTATTTAGAATATTCTAAGGAGTCTCTTAATGGAACTGCGGTGTTTATATAACAGTAAGTTTTGGCCACACTGAGTTAGAACTATCCAACTACACGCTTAAACTATTTTGAGGGTCGGCCCGATACAATTTAACTTACTGAACTTACTGACTGTATATAAATATCCATTTAAGTTGGAATTATAGTTTTTTTATCTATATAAAAAAACTATTTTTTTTATTGTGTAAACAAAGAATTGTAATATTTTGGTTCTTCACTTCGCCTTATTTGTTTAGTATCTAAATCTATAGTTGCTGTTTTCCTAACAAGACCTATATGCAACAATCTCCAATTGCGCATTAATATATTTTTTAATTTTTTATAAATTATATTAAAAAATCTTTCATATATTTATACGATTTTCTGTCTACGTTTCTGTCCATTCAAATAAACTGCAATAGACAAAATACAGCAATTACTAAAAATGTTTTTTTTAATATGCATACCTATATTATAAATTCGAAAGTAACGGTGTGTGTCTGTCTGTCTGTCTGTCTTTTACGCAATCAGGGCCAAACCGCTAATATAATTGTGATAAAATACTCATAGATACTTGAGGGTCTCGGCATGAACATAGGATATTTTTTTTTCTCATATTTGTAATATTTTAGATATTTACCAAAATATTAAAAAACTTATTAATTTGCCATGCAATTTATTCCGCCATGTTAATAACAACCGTCGCTACGCGATCGTTGCTAAGCAACGATTTGCAAAGTTTGTTGTTAGAAAACGTCACCTAAAATAAGCTTGCTTAACGCATCTCTCTATTGAAAACTGAAAATAATTTCATAAATATATTTAATAAATATTCGTATAGTTCAAGCGGGCGTAGCCGCGTTCGGGTCCACTAGTATATTTATATAGATAGTAAGTAATTTTACACAATTGTCTCGCTTTAAGCATGACTCACGAAATTGATACAAAAATAATAAGGTGGTCGAAATGTAGAACGCACGTGTCCGTATGTATGTCGGCCGCTTCAGCTTAATAAATAATTGTATATGATTTATTTTTTATTATTTTACTAGCTATATATTAATTTGGTATTGGTAAGGCGCATTGTTATATAAAATTTATGGCACATTATTAAAGATTACTAATATTATTATTGTTTTTAATTTCACTATCGCTTTTCGCTGTTAGCGGAGAGAACTCGCGACCTTAATATTACAACACTACGTATTCCTCCGGAGGAATTGCATGTTGATTAGTGGAATACAACGCCGCGCTTTGCCTTGTTTCCAAAGCGAGGAAATGAAAATGTTATCAAAATGACATGTAAAAATGAACAACAGCTTTCAGCTTAAAAATGGGAAAATTTGACATTGCTTTCGTGTTTTTCGGTTCGGTTCTTTATTTATGGTGCTTGGAGTGTTTCTCTTGTGTTTTTAACCGACTTCTGTAAGAAAAGGAGGTTATCAAATCTATTGTATTAATATTCCTGTGTAACTCTATCATACTAGATACTATAGTGTTCAGTTCTTTAATATAAAAGGTCGCCAACGTCCATACCACGTTGAACACACCGGTTCTCGTCCGATCACCGAAGTTAAGCAACGTCGGGCGCGGTCAGTACTTGGATGGGTGACCGCCTGGGAACACCGCGTGCCGTTGGTTTTTTTTGTCATTATTTTATTGACGTTTTTTTTCAAATTATCTTTATTTATCTTTCATTAGTTCTTAAATAATAAAAGAATATTAAATTTGATGGATAATATCATTTTTATATCTATTTTTATACTTACTCGAGTGGTAATCAAATCCAGAACATGCCGCGTTTACAGGGACGTGGCATTTGGCACTCCATTCTTTCTGACTACTTCGCTAGAGATAAAATGTGAAACTAAAAAAAATATATTATTTAAATAGTAAATTATAGCCTTATTTCCAATAATAATACAACGGTAATCCTCAAAGCATAAAATATGTATGCAGTTTGAAGAAAAGTGTATTTAATGACCAACAAATAATAATAATCCGTACAAGTTACTACTGCTAAAGAACTATTATTCTATAAGAACAGTTAAAAATAACTCCTATTACTATAACTCCAAGATTTCCTCAATGTGTTCTTATAAGTATCGACTTTAGTCACGCAATTCTGAAATTATGATACAACTTTTGTTTATAGATTGGAAAAAGTTGTGTTATATGAGATTGGTGTAAGTTTCTTGATATACAATACCAATATATATTTAGTATCATAATTATTAATTACTATTCTATCATTATCGTATTTTAATGTATATTTGTGGTTTATATCTATGTTTCTTTCGGATTAGTATTCAAATTCAGTGGAAAGTGGGGATCGGAGTGTCTTAACACTAGGTTCATTCTATCTACTCTGTTTTTGGGGATACAGCGTGAATCTGATTTTATTTATTATAATATGAAATATAGTGCTTAGAAGCTGCTACCTATATCATATAATAGAAGATATATCACGAGTTTGGTTTAAATATTTGCACAACAAGAGCGAAAGTTTAGAGAACCTAAGAGCTTTATCTGAATAAGCTAAGGGAATTGAAACTGTTTGTATGTAGTGTTAGAGCAAATACTAATATATAACATAGTTGTTTATATAAAGTTAGATTAGTTTGTTTTATATTGTTTTTTTTACCTATTTTGCCTATCTTGCTGTATGCGGGATACTGCGTGCAGCCGATTTAATTTAACTTACATTTATATATTTAAATAAATATCTATAAGAAATAAGCATTATTAATGTTGCAATGTGCATTTAGCTATAAACCCTACAACGTCAGTTCCTCGCCTCGCAAATATTTAAGCTATGCGAGTATGCATGTAGTATGGTTTTCATTTTGTATGCATATTCAAACCAAAATCATTTATGAGACGCACAGTGGTGTTTGCAAGAGGTATTTATATTACTGTGAAGAATTCTATGTATTTTACAATAATTTCAATGAATTATTGTAAAGATACTTTTAATATATGGTATATATCTAATCTAAGGTAAAATACGTTGCCGTTACAGCGATTTTATATTTAGACTATTTATTTAAAAGTATGAAAATCAACTCTCAAGTAAAGGTTACTATTTGATGAAATTACATTTGTTATGGCATCTATACTAAAGCCCGTATTTATAAAGCTCTCTCAAGATCGATCTCAGACTTGAGAGGAATTTAAAAACAACGAGCCCTAATATCGTTAATTTACAAAAAAAAATATTAAAATTTAGGATTATTAGAGATTTGTAAAAACACGCAATGGTGAAAAAATAAATAAGAAAAGCTTCAAAGATTTAACAATTCAGTAGCGTCTGCCAAGTTCAAAGTTTACCTCCTCCCCCCTATTTGTATTTCACTAAATTGAATTATTCCAAGTTGCCGTTGTTTTCCAAGGTCCACGTTGTATAAACAGTTAGTAGTTCAGATTCAGGCGGTGCCAGCTGACAGGACATGGCGCAAGTGGCGCCCACGCGGTATGATCGGTCCGTGCTGATGAAATAATTGACACTTTGTTGGTGTTAAATTGTTATTATATGTTATATTTTATTCTATAGGATGTTTTTATTTTTTATTTGTAAGGGATTTGAGGAAAAATTGCAATAAAGATAATTTATATTATTACAATTTACGAGAGATTTATAAAGGCTGCCTTTATAGGTAAGGCTAAGCTGGCTTAGGCAATTCAGTGCTCTGGCAAGAAAAAATGAGACACGCATTGTTTGAAATTCTAGCAGAAAGTGACTCTAGCTAGTTCTCTTTTTCTACATTGCTATGTGGAAAATAATGGGAAACTGATTTTTTATTATAGTATGTCATCTTAGAAAAAATACTATAGATTTTCAACCACATAGATTTAATTAATACTGTTCATTTTAAATACATTATTTTATATAAATTAAAGCTTTTAGCATATAAAGCACACTAATACTGAAGCTTTTCAAGATTTTGTATACTTATGTAGAACATTTTATAAAATATTCATAAATA
>JAEBDU010003450.1:0-10683 GCA_016802625.1 Heliconius numata | reverse complement strand
AGAAACTTCTTTCCCCGATCTAAATGGTTCAGTTTCCACTCTTTTAGTCTTTCTTTTTCTTTAAAATGTTCTTTTAAAAATAGTTCTTCTGATATAAATTTACATTTATATTCATTTTGTAAGTTTTAACCGACTGAGGTCGTTTGAAAACTATCGCCGGGTTTAGTTAGGTAATAGAACTTGTAATGAATGTCTTGGCGCCTTTAGTTAGAGGATTGAATGAGTGAACTCAATGGTTTTAGGTTCGAATTTGGCTTAAGGACGTATTTTTAGAAATAATTATTTAATGATTACTTTGTTTTATCAGAGCGGATAAATGAGAATAATTTACTGCCCCAAGCGGAGATATGATCCCACGACCATTCTGCTTACAGCTAGACTCTTCCACCACGAAGGCAATGGTATAACCAATATTATACGGGCGGTGCGGTGCCTCTTTACCGTTTTCCTATGAATCACCGATGAGATGGCCTACACTCTACGCTCGCTCGTTTGTAGGTACAAGACGAATTGAAGTTTGTATCGTTTTAGAATTAGAAAATGTTTGTGAGATTGTTATTATACATTTCGTTTTGTAGCTTTAGTGTATTTTAAGAAGTTAAAAGACGTAGCCATTGGGTCCGAATATTAAAACAACATTTGGTTTCATAAATTTTTGTTTTACTGTATTTAGATATAGTGTTCTGTTTGCGTCGGGTTTTTAAATATTTGTAATGTTAAATATAAGAGGTTCAATCAAAGAATGCATTTTAAGTAATTAATAGAATATTTTTAACTTTTACTACATTTGCTAATAAAATCTATTGTCTTGTTACAGGTAAACCAAAAATGCAGTTGTAGGAACAAGAATGCCGTTATTTATAGTATTTTAAAGACAAAGAATATTTTTAGGATTCCGTACCTATTAAGGAAAAAAGGAACCCTTATAAGATCACTTTGTTGTCTGTCAATTCAAAGAGCTCGAGACTTTAAATTTTTGTACGGAGCCCTCGATGGGCAAGCCGGATCCGCGCTTGTCCGGTTTTTTATTTAACAGTTTTTATTATACAACGCAACCGGCATTTCAAATTATTGTCACGTTTGTTTACGGTTTTTATGGCTTAAAAAGGGACACCTGACTTTTTAAAGTAAGACTACCGTATTATATTCCTTCAGTATAAATAATTATAAACTTTGCTCATATTAAACTTATAAACACATACAACTAACAACAACAACTACTCTACAAGTTCAATTAAAAGAGACTTTTTTTCTTTGTCTCTCGAATTGATATGATAATAAGATCCTATCATATTACAAAAACATTTTACTATTTATGTTTTATTGAAAGAAGCGAAGGATAGTGGAGAACAGAATATTTTAACACTAGGTTCCCTCTGCTTAACCTGCTATATATGGAAAAAATGTAGAGCCAGATTAAAACATTGAATAGATCTACAAATAGTAGATTTATTAAGGCTGTGGGCTTAGTACAGTTGCAATAAAGTTAACATTTAGCAAAGAATAATTAAAAAATGGTTTAACGCGGAAATAACGTAATTTTCTGTAATGAAACATGGCCTTTTGTCACTCCTTGATGTCCCAGCTTTGCCCACGTCAAATTTAATTAAAATCAGTTTAGAGGTCCATGACAGAATAATAGATGAAATTTTCTATTTTCTGTTCTTTTTCCCAATATCTCAATATGTTATTTGGTTCTTTATTTATAACTTTTTTAGAGTTAGAACTATATTTTCTTTTCAAATTATACTTTCTTAACAATATAATAATTGTAATATGTTACAATAATTCAAGAGAATCGAAAGTTCACATAGGAAATTAAATTAATTATTTAGCTGTATAATATTAAATGAAGATGTTTCGCAATACGACGAGAACCTTAAAATGTCTTAGTTCGTTAGCTAAGATATTTTCAAAGCGATAAATTATGTAAATGAAGTATTTCATATATATATGTATGTATGTATTGGTCCAGTCAACAAAGCGACGGGAACAAATAAACGGTCTACCTGCATCGTTCTGAGAAATGAAGCCTGGGAGCCGGCTGGTAGGTAGTGTTGAAACTCGCTTTGTATTGGATCCTCTTGGCTATGGTTACTAATACATATATTACAAAATACTAATATTATATATGCTGAAGATCGTTATAGCGCAGGGTTTATAGTGTATGACTGTAAACGCGCAGGTTTTAGATTCGATTCCCACTTGAGGAAATTTAATAATTATTAATTTAATCTCTTAGCTCTGACAACGCGCGGTGTTGAGTTCTGTCACTCTACACCCAATGCCCGGGTGACATTAGGCAGAAAGTGGGGAACGGAGTGTGAGTAATACTAGGTTCCTTGTGTACCTTGCTTTATACAGCGTGAAAATATAAATTCTGTCGACCCATACCAATATCTATCTGTTTCAAATATATATGTATAGTAGTCTAGACGTTCAGTTCGTTCGTTCTGGTCGTTTTCGGACTTAAATATTTCTACTTTAACGAATTCCCGGTAAGCGTGCCTTGGCGATGACGGCGAATTCGGCAATATCTTTTGTAGTAACATATTATGTTCTTTTTTAGCACGCTTTTATTCGCTCGGTTTGTACTTTTTAATATTTAAAATTGTTATTAATAAGAAAATACTACAAAAATATTTATAATTAAGTACTAGAATGTAGCGGAATTTGAATCTACTACACCTTTTGGAAATGTACACTATTTTATTTGTAGCTCTATAAAAGTGTAATAAAATGCAATAACTAATAAACTAATAATAATTTGAACTTGACTCGACTCAGTTCTAATAATTGCATCATGAAACTTGACAGCTGTTCGTAGCTTAGATGATAGTACAATAATATGATATCATCGAGCTGATCTCATAATGGAGCTAGGACTTGAATAGTGGAACTTTTCAGAGGTCTTTATAATAGACTCCACCTGCCTACCCTATCCTAATTTGAGCTATTTCATATTATGTAACAAATAATAACTAAGAAGTATACAATAGTATATTTATATTGATTTAATAAAACAGTTACAGAAAACCAAAAAGATTAATTTAAATAAAAATTCTAAAGTAAAAGTCAAGTTCTAAATAAGTAATCCTACTCTATTCAATGTTTACTTGCTATGCAATAAGGATACTATTTCAATAGCCGTCTGTATACGCGTATAGCTGTGAGTTCATTTTCTGTTTTTGAAATCAATTGCCTCCACGAGGCGCACAGTAAGGTGATCTCGTCGGATCAATAGGTTCTAATCCTGGAGCTCTCTGAAGTGTTATTTGAAATGTTTGAAAAAAGCTTTGAACTAGCATCTCAATACGAAAGCTCGTCGCCTTGATGAACTTCCAGTATTTCAATCAAGTGAGGTAAAGAAATTGTTTCGTTGTGACCTGTAGTCCTGAGCGGCTTGAGGGATATTTGTATAGGTACTTAGTTTTTAGAATTACTCATTAGTACTTAAGATATAGGTACCTAAATATACATTGTGAACCAAAATAATAATAATAATTTAAACCGTATGATAGTAATAATTTAAACCAATTTATGAAATATTTCTTATAAATATAATTTAAGTTCCACTTACATTATAAATACTAAGTCGGCAAGGTATCTAATTTTATTATTATAATAGTTAAATCTTGTGATTTTTTATAACTTTTATCGTTAAAAAGCTGTAGTTTACATAAGTTGAGCTTTAGTAAAAACTAAACATAAACTATGGCAACCTTTTAATAATAAAATCCTTTGCCGTATATAGGGTTAAAATAATAAAAAAAAACCATTTTTATTTCTCAGAAGGGCAAAAGCTGATGCTGGTAAAACAGGATGATTTAAAATTTTAAAAACTTTTTTTATTTTTGGTAACCTGTCTTTATTCTTTACTATTTGTCTGTGTTGAAAAGCGGAACTCAACGTCGCACTCATGTCTTGCTGGAGCAAGAAAATTAAAATAAATCATTTATTTCTAATGAGAATTATACCTATAATCATATTCGATTGCGTTACGATGGCCTCAATTAATAAATTCATCTATTAATACGTGAAGCAAAAGGAAATTTAATACCATTAAAATGTTTATATAGAGAAGAAGTGCTCTGGTTCTTATAAATAAGCAAAATGATCTTTTATTATTCCCACACCAATGACTCCTTTGGGATTAAAGTTTTCTGGAATATATATTATTCTTCGGGATTTCCGTTTAATATGATAAAATACTATTAATCATAATTACTATTGCATGAGAATTAGTCTAAAGGGAAAACTGTAGAAAAGTTACTTGCTATTTATTTAATATGAGGAGTCAGATTTCCAATTTCTTTAAAAGATTTGGGTACAGCCATCTTAAAACGGCAAGTGTGAGTCTGGAACTCATTAATAACCAGTGTTCCGTTTATGACATAAATGGTTATTACTAAGTTCTATGGTAGCAGTGTCACTAACTATAAGTTAAATCGTCAACTTATTAACCTTCGTGAAGGTATATATATATATGAGGGACGTTAGTCATTTAAGTTGGCGGTGGTGGATTGGTGCTTGGGTGCAGAGCTCCCAGCTTCTCTCCTTCCCACTTGCTGACGACACCTCATCCGTCCTCATCCTCCACGGTGAATCCATGGAACGCTGACTCCTACTAAAATATACAATATATATTATCAAAGATATATCAAAACTATTCAAACAGCACTGAAGTGGCATATCACAGAAATAAAATCATTCATATCAAAACAAAAATATATATTTTTCCATAAATTACAATAATTTGTGATAATACAGCGAAATCTTGTGAATCCTCGTGAATAAAATTAACCGATTCAATCAAAACGATCCTATTTAAACAAACCGTCCGCGTCAGTCGCAAGGACTCGGATTAATATCTCTTATTTAATTTTATTGTCAATATTATAATAATGGATTCGTCGAATAGGCGATATTAAAATGGTATCTTCAATTAGGCGCTTGAGGCCGTCGTGGCGAAGTGGCACAGCTTTTTACGGTAAATACAACGATTGTGGGTTTGATTGTTACTCTGGGAAATATATTTTTTTTAATTCAAAATTAAATGTATGGAGAACGGAGCATCTTAACACTAGGTTTCCTCTATGAAGTTTAAAAATAAATAAATAAGAGAATAAATTTTACATTTTTAAATATAAGTTATTATAAAAAAAATACATTTAAAAACAGATTACAGATTATTAGTCTACTTATAAGTATTTTTTCTGTTACTGTTTGACTCACAAACGACGCCCAAATAAAACTATTCAATTTATAACTATAGAATGGTGAAATGTGGCACGATGTTGGTAGGTTAAGGAGTGTAGGCGAGAACAAAGAGAGAGAGTTCGAAAGTTCAAGGGAAACGAAAATAACTTGATTTCCCATTTTACGTCTAAAGTCCAGTGCAAAATCGCCAACGAAGGCAAGTATCAAGAATATTTTGCGGACAATGCAAACAAATGTTTCAACGTATTCAATATTCATGCAATAGATGTATCATTGTAACATTATCCGCTCGATTGCGCAAGCACTGTTAGAGTGTACACTGTAGACCACAGTAGGTATATCTTATTACAAATGGCACTTGTGTGTATTTGCCTTATTTAAAATCTCAATCAAGTTGTTTTTTAAATCTCAATCAAGTTATTTTTTTTTATCAACTTATTTTTTTATTTTATTAACCACACTAATTACAATTATAAAAGTTAATAAAAGTTTATTTTTATTTATATAAAACGATTTACACGGAAACAACGAATTACACCGGTCTCCATGAGATGCGGGTTCGAGTCCCGCTTCGTTAATTTTTTTATACGTTTCCTAAATACTTATTAATATCCTTAGAAATTTTTAATAATTATTATTTTTAGACATTTGTTACTTAATTACATAATTTATTCCAAAAATAGAATGAAAACATCAATGTAAAGTGAATTAATAGGTATTTATCAAAGTCATGAACGTAAATATTTTGAACAAAAGATCGTTGAATTTCATTCTTCAATTTGATCGCTACTAATTAGAAGCAGGTACCGAAATTAATTTTTGTTATTTTCATTTGTTGGAAGCGAAGCAAGACATCAAAGGGAATGATTTGTAAATGATTGCAAGCTGACAGTAAAATTTATTCTAACTTTAATAAGAAATAGAATAAATAAAGACCCACAACAGTCGCGTTACAGTCATAGCCTTGCCTGAAAGAAGCTAAAAAAAGTAAATCATTAAATATAGTTTTTTAAATACATTCCCCAGTAAAATACAAGATTAAAAGTAAACATTTTGGTACATTTCATTTGCTTTTTCCGATACTTATACGACAGGTACCTACGGGTGGAGCAAATAAACGAATGCTCAACAAAGTGGTGCTGAGTAAATTCTGGAAATAGCTAAGATTGGTATTGCAGCGGTCGGCATCGTAGATTTGGCAGTCTCGAGGCTAGAATGCCATATTGAATTTACATAATTGTAATTGTTATGTGTGTATAAATTTCACGCTGAATCCCGCTTGTAGAAGGGTAGGCAGATGGAACCTAGTGTTAAGACACTCCGTTGAGTGATGAAACTGAACGCCGTGGTTTGACTTATTACCACAGCGAGAAAATGAAAATATTAAATAATTCATTTTGTTGGTTAATGTAAAAGAAAAATATTCCCTTTAATTTAAACACCTGTAGCAATATAGCTACAAAACAAATACCAGTTAAAAATATATGATAACGTGTATTTACGTAACCTATTTAGAACCGTTTTTTGAGGATTGACAAAATTGTGTAAACAGATAAGCTTTGTTGCCGTAGAAATGTATAATTCATATTTTTTTGATATATTCAAAGAGAAGAACGTGAAGGTTGTCAATTTGTCAATACAAAGTGTGTTGCTTTTAGGAATTTACATCCTTAATTAAAATTATATTCTATTGCGTAAAGGCTCCGGTTATTCTTCTCGCTTCGCTCGCGAACTCCACTTGCTTCGTACGTTGTTGACTGCAATTAAAAAGAAAAATAAAAAGTCGAACGTAGTTTTTTAAAGCACAATTCAGCGAGAGTCACTTCAGTGAGATGATCACTGTAATCACGACTGTTGTAGGTTCGATTCTCATTCGAGGAAATGAATTATTATCTATGACTCGGCACGGCGCTGTCTTAAAATTAACCAATGCGTGGAGAACGGGGTGTGCTAATACTAAATCTCCTCAACCTGCCCAGCTGTATGCAGGGAAAAGCGTGAAGCTTAAGAAAAATATTGATAAATTCCAATTATAAGACTTTATTCATTAAAGTTTTTGTCGTCAACATAGCGTGGCGTCCGATTTCACACTGTCTATTTTAGTAAAGTACATTTCGATGACAAATTGACGGCCATTTGCAACGGTCTTGTGATCGATAGTTCCTGTGATAGCCGTGGACGGTGGTGTGCTTAAAACGTTTACTTACCTCTATCTGTTTTTATTGGCACGTAAAAGCTTATTTTTATTAGTTAATTATTTAATAAAATTGTATTTGATTTGTTTATGATTTTTACTTGTATTTTGATTGACATTGTTATTAAGATTCTTTATAGTAAAATTTGTTGTTAGAACACGATGGGGCGTCAATGGTGTAAGCGTCTCAACGCAACGGTTGTAGGTTAAAACCCTATTCCGGGAAATGACTATTTTTATTTATTTTCATTTCCATAATGCCACCCGTAATGTTTCCAAAGTTCGGCGGAAAGTAGAGAAAACGGTTTCGAGACAAATGTATAGCAAAGGCAACTATTTTGCCTCTGCTACTCTGTTATGCGGGAAAAATTATGAAGTTTCTAAGAACATGTATTCTACATTCTTAATTCTCCCACATTTTTCGTTACATGCTGATAGAAGACCGTAGTAGGAGATCTCTCACTTTGTCTTCGTTCTCAATTCTCTGTAATGGGATTCGGACCCACACTCACCATCATTGGACATGGCAAAATCGCAACGTTTGCTAATACAACACTAATATTATTGAATTTCTGTCCTTCATTCTACTGAAAAATATGATTAAATAGCGTCATTGTTAATCCAAGTTATCTAATATATGCATTAATAATTTATATACATATTATAGTAAATGTTAGCTAAATTCTATACTTAATCGTGTTTTGGGCTGAGCGTTGAGTGCAGAGCGTTGCTGAAAGCGCAAACAGCAATTTATTTTGTACATAATTAGATACAACCACAAAATCAACCGTAAAGCTTAGAGGTTATTATCATATAAAACGCGGTTGAACGTTACTATTTATTTAAAACGCTAGAAAATTTCTCGTACAATAACTTTGATGACTCTTGATGGTGAGGCCGTTTTTTTATATTTTCTCGCCGTGATAATAAATGAAAGAACGTGTTTTTTTAAGTTCGACGACAATGTCTAGAAGATGGAGAAAGTGGGGAGTGTCTTAACCCTCAACAACCCCCAATAATTTATATTTAATATAGCAAAAAAATTAAGTGGACAAACTAGTTTAAAATATAACAGGGTAGGCAGCAGAAGCCTAGAGTTAAGACACTCCGTTCCATATGCCTCCTTACTCGTTGCTCTCAAAGTCTATTTATACAAACAATTTAACATATAGGAATCGAAGCCAATATATTTTATATACTTTTAATGTTCCAAGTTATCTATAAGAACTTACTTTTCTTTTTTAACTCATACATTTTGATATTTCAAGTCTAAACGATGTATACACATGCAGATTGCGATCTATGTAGATGTAGAGCAATTTCACTAACACGGCTGACCTTTGACCCCAGCTGGCTGAAATGTTAATTATGGGTCTATAGCATTACTAAATGTATGATTAAAAAACGAATGTAGAATATAGTTTTAACTATATTTAAAATTTTTGTACATGTGTGTTTTGTGTGATTTTCTTATGATATGTTTGAATTGTTGATGCTCTAGCTGGAGCAGCAGCACAGTGTCTAACTCTAAATGAGAACCATATTCTAGCAGCTCTATTTTGGCTTTGGAACCTGTTCCAATTTTCATTCCGGTTCCAGATACAATATAAAGCTGATAATAAAACTAGAGATTAACCCACAACCATCACTGTGTATACTACGTATAAAAGTTCTGATTATAATCAAAATTTAATACAAATAAAGTCCTTTTAGTGTACAGTAGTGTGATTTCAATCAAGTTAATGTGAAATGTGATATTCATCACCGCGTATTATCTACAAATGGGTTACTTTAATTTATGTTTTCATTTGGCTAAAGCTTAGATAGAAATGGTTGATCGTTAGATAGTTAGTGTATTGACGTTTTGATTGATCCGGCCTTTTTGTTTGTTTATTTGTATGTAATATATAAGTAGATTGTAGAGTAGAGTCACTATTAACAGCAGTGGACGAGGACAGGTTGATAATGATGATTGTGATAATGTAAACGTAGACGATAAGTCGTAGTTAAATTATGTCATGCAATTTCTTGATAATAAGGAAATGCTATAAGAAGCAGCACTTATGTAAACATATTCATAATAAGATAAAGAGTGACGTTGAATTCCGCCACTCGACTCGCAATGTCTGGAAAATTTAATGAAAGATAGGGTACAGAGTGTTTCCGCTAAAATCTCTAGGGAAAAGGAACACTAGATTCCCCTTATACTTTTGAGGAATGAAGCTGAACTAAAAAAGATAAATATACGAACAACAACCTATAAAATTATTTAATATTCGCTATAAATAACCATCCAATTAATTCTTTGAAGTTTTCTCAAAACATTACTCTTAAACGTGCCCATAGTGGTATTGGAACTTAGTGTAGTGGTAGTGGTATCTGAACCACCACAAATCGCGCGTCCACTACGCTATAATATGCCCTCCACAGTCAGTCGTTAACCATATTAGTTTTAAGTCCTCGTTTTCAAATGAACTTCTCAAGGTATGTACAAATATTTAGACAAAATGCTTAATAAATATCAAAATTTTGTACTAATTCGATTTGGGGCGCTGTCACAAACATAACCCCTCCGGGAGGTACCTACTGGCCCTCTGTTGTTCTCGAACACAACGAAAATTGATGGAACCTCCCGTGGACTTAAATAATTATATTTAATGCTTTCATAACGCAACTTCATTTGTTCTAGATGAACATTTACAAAAATAATAATTTTCTGAAGTATGAAAACGTGTGCGAAATTTATTTTAAGTTATGTAATGTGTTTTAATTATATTGGCATTTTTATATATACGTAGATATGTTTTTAAGCTCCCAAGAGGTATCTCGTACATAGCCGGGTTGGCAGAGGGAATTTAGGAACCTAATGTTAAGATAATCCGTTCCTATTAAGACACTTCCGTTCTCCACTTTCCGCTGAATTCTCGAAGCATTGCGTGACGAAGTTTAACGCTGCGCTTTGCCTCGTTACCAAAGCGAGAAAATGAAAATTTTAATTACTTCATTCTCTCGATTGGAAATCTAATTCACACCCACCGTGTTTACAGTAATACGCTTCACATGCCCCGGGGTCACAAGCATAACCAGGGAAAGGGCGTCTTTGAGTTCTGCCACTTAACACGCATTGCCTCAAGAATTCAACAGAAAATATGGAACGGAAATGTCTCAATATAAACAGAGTATCGTAACCTTAGGTTCCTAGCGTCCCCACTGCGTACCCTAAAAAATACAATAGGTTAAACACATGTTAATATCTACCCCTAGGTAGT
>JAEBDU010003440.1:0-12178 GCA_016802625.1 Heliconius numata | reverse complement strand
ATATTATTCAAAGTACACGCCACAGTAAGCTTTAAATCACTTAATTATTTCTATAAAACAGTGCACGTGTTACATACTAATTAAATACAATCGAATGTTTTTTTTTCTTCATATTATACGCGATCACTACTATATGGTGTATAATTAATTATTTAAATACATTGCTTTTCAATTTCATCCTCCAAATTAGTTTAACCATCATCCTTTTAAATTTAACAACGATTTTTCTTTTATGTAAATACACCTACTAGCGGCATTGCAGCTGAGCACGCCACCTTGAATTTGTTATTTTTTATTAAATAGTAACTAAGGGGCTGTAAAAACCCAAAACTTTTATCATAACGTGAAAAATTTCATCATTTCAATATTTTATATTGTCCCAAAATACAAATTTAACCATCATGGGGCCAAGTCTTTAAAATCTAATAATTAATCAACAATTAACAATTACTTTGGAAAATTGCTTATAACAAAATATTCGAAGATCATTATCTCAGAATATTTAATGAGGAATGGACACTATGTCTGTATGTTGACTGTTGTCTCTACGTATATTAATATATGTGTTATTGTGAATCAAAAGTCACGCTAGGTGTGGATTGCAGCACGGTCTGAGAATTTGGTAACATGGTAAACGGCTTTTACCCTAGGCATCATCAGCTAGGGGGCATTGCGTGGTGAGTGGTGGAACTTAACGCCGCATAGGTATTGTATGATCTATGTGGAGATGAAGTGATGTGAAATAGCTGCATATTATATTTAATATTACGTTTTTCCAATTTAACTGGCCTTCATTATATTTATGTTCCAATACAGTTATCTGGTACAGGTGGAGACCGTGCTGCTGGAGACGGCTAAATGATTCATCGGCCTAATTAGAAAAATTCTAATGACTTGTAAAATTTCATATATCGATGGCTCCTTTGCCAATCACTCTCTCGCACGGATTTTTCTCATTTTGGGAATGCAACAGCAAAAATAAATAGAAACACGAAAATATCTACACACATTAAGAGTTACAAAAATAAATAGATTTAGCCAGAATTTGCCAACACGAAATCTGTAAGACGATACCCTTGCCCGTATTCTAACAATAGATTCTGTTACAAAATATAATTCGTACTATATTATTCTCAAAATAATAAGTACATTTCTTTCATTATTAATTTACAAACAATATTTTTTAGTAGAAAATAATTAAAATGTTACTTATTATACAAAAGAAAAATATATTTTGGAAATTAACATATAAAAGTTAGTGATTCAACATACATAGCGAATAGCGGTCATGCAATTGGCATAGTGCCCGATATCTACATGTTTCCATTGCTGCAGATAAAATCTATCAAATAGTTACCTTTTAATAGATCAATTTTCATATACATTTTTCACTTTAAATATTGATGTTTATGTTAAAATTAACATTACATCTAAAACACTGAGAACTGTATCAGTTAACAAAATTATTTTATATTAAATATTCTATAAGTCCTGACAGTCGCCACACACAAACCTTAGTCCATATTGGCAAATACGAAACATTTAAAGATATAAGAAATAGGAACTATGTTAAAACATAAGAAGTTGAAAATTAAAGGCAAATTAATTAAGCGGGGTATAAGTTTAGGGTTCAGAGGAAAATGAGAAATCCGGCGAGAGGATGACCGTCGATTAATCGCCTCCAAGAGAAAGTGCCTGAACAATGCGCGGGTCGGCCTTGCTGCCCTCGCGGAACTCCTCGAGGGTGAGACGATCATCGTGGTTCTTGTCCATCTGGTCGAAGATCTTGTCGACACGCTTCTGCGGTGTGTTCTCATCTTCAGGCTGCGGTGTTTGGCCCTGGAAAATTATAATAGTCCAATTTCAGTTACTTTCCTACTCTATGTCTGTTACTCTATGTTTTAACATAAGTATCACTGGATACTGTGCAATAATCAAAATTTAAAGCACCCCAATAATATAAACAAAATGTGTTAAAATATAAAAGAAGGAAATCGACGAAGTATCATAGGAATGCCATGGATATCGTTATAGTAATGCCACAAAAAATATTTTCATGTAAAAAGTTGCCAAGAGATGGCTCGCACTGGCAAACAATCAACGGATCTTATGTATGTGTTGACCACACTCAAAACTGTTGGCTGACTTTTTGCATCGTTTTCGGTAACTTGACTCGTTTTTGTGCTTTTATATTTTATTATATTTTATTGAACATGCTGTATATATAATTGTTATACTTACAACCATCTGGTAGATCGCATCGACTATGTTATACATTTCGTCTCGGGTGATGTATCCGTCGTTGTCCACGTCGTATAGGCGGAACGCCCCTGTGGAGCATATCACAAAGTGTAAGATAAATGTACCGGGACGGTTCTGGATTCGATCCCCACTCGAGGGAATAAATTATTATTCATTAATTCACTTCATTTCATTCATTTCTTCTCTTTAGGTTCCCTCTGCCTACCCTGTTTCACCTGATTTTATTTTAATTTATGGAAAGTAAGTTTAAATTCAAATTTTAATTACAACATGAAAGATTATTCTAATTTGAACCAATCTCTTTGACAGCACCATTAAAACTAAGTCTAATATTTAGTTCTAGTCAACTAAACTCATAACTAGTATAGAAGAAATGGAACCAGCATTAGTATACCTCAGTACAATGATTACAATCCAAATTAACATACTCGTACTTACAGTGCAGTTTCTCATCCAGATTGCCACGTGACGTCACCGAAAGCGCTCGTATGAATTCTTCAAATTCAATCGATCCATCCTATAAAAAAATAGCGAAATTAATGATTTTAATCTTTATCTATTTTATTTTAATCCAGAAACGAGCTGGCTTTTAAAGTTCGAAAATAATAATATGAAAATGATATATAAGAAACTTTCTACATGTGCTTTTCAAACAAAAAGGCCTCGACGATCATGGCTGATGTGAAACTATTCTCATCCTCTTTCCCAATCCAAAAATTTATACTTTTATCAGTTAATAAAATACGCGTCATGGTTTCTTTATTTGTATCTTATAATTATATAAAATAATTATAAAATAAGATTGTATTCTTTTATACTTACATTGTTTTCATCAAACACTCTAAAGACGAGTGAAGCGAATTTGCTGGGGTCACCTTGAGGAAAGAACTGCTTGTAGATCTTGATGAAACCCTAAACACAAAGAAATTTTGTACTTTTTTTACTATATAAACTTATTCTACATATAAAATAACAATCTATTTAAGTTCAATAGCAAAATATTTAACAGAATATGTATCTTTTTTATATTTCGGTAATATATTTTAATAATAATTGAATGAAATTTCCATCAAATGTATTAATATGGATAACGAAAGGAATAGTACCTGTTCGGTGAGCAAGCCGTTAGGGCAATCCTTCAGGAAACCTTTGTGCCTGAGAAATTAAAAAATATATATAATAACGTCTCGTGAATTTCGGTACTAATATTGAAAGACATGAACGTGCAAAATTCTTCTTCCATCAATTAGAAATTAATATTTCTATGATAAAATAAATAAAAAAATTTATAATGTTATGAACAATAACAATAAATAGGAAACAAAACGTTTGTGTAACATTGGGTAACTAATTTAAAATCAACGAAAACTTTTTTCAAACGCAACACTATTGACATTCCTACTTTAAAATTTTAAAACATTCCTACAACTCTATACATTAAGAAGAGAGATAGAGAGAGAGTGTGTTGCTTTTTTGATAGAAAGCAATAGAGTACATGCACATCATTTGCATATATCTAGTATATTCTTATATAAATATTATATTTTAAATGTATATGAGCACAGCCGAGGATGGTAACAGGAAAATAGAGTTAGCTGAACATTTAGAAAAACAGACATCAAGTGAAAAGGACAGTTAAATTGAGAAATTCAACCTTTTGTGTCCCACATTCAATCGGTTATTGGGGCTATAAGTATATGAAACATTTTACTAAAATTAAAACCTAAATAAAACTATAAAGACTTTTATAATATTATCATTTTTTTATAATTATTTAAATGAATGAATAATATATTTCAGTCATGAAAAATTCTTATCTTTTATTTAAAAAATTCTTAACTTCTCCATTAGCATTTAGCAATTACATTTGTAATTATAATATATTATAATTAAGTTTTAACGTACCAAAATAGTCTATAAAAATGTGATTATGGCTACAGTATTAATAAATATTTTATGTAAATTGTAAGCAATAAAATTTAAAGTGAGTTTAAAATGTAAACTCGATTCAAATGTGCTATACACATATAATTGTTAACATTTTTTTAGGTTTGCGTTAGTATAATAAGATAAAATTAGACATTTTAGAGGCCAGTTAAATAAATATTTAACAAAATTTCAAACAATACATAAATTAAATAAATTAACATATACATCAAAAATATAATGATAGTAAACCAACATACCAAAGCCTTATTTCCTTTTCGGTAACTGTAACAAAGAGAGAGAGAAGAGTTAAAATAAGAAATGAAACATAGAGATACATAATTTTATAAATAGGTAAAATAAAAAAAATTGTAACACTGTAGGACCTTCTTATGCATTACTACCGCTACGATCGAATCAAAGGCACGTTATCGAAATTTAGCATGTTCATCTTTATATATACACGTATATATTTAAAATAAAAAAAATAATTTCACAAATATTAATTTAAAATATTATAAACAATGAAATATAACAAGGTTAGGTATGATAGGCAGCATAATTTTTCAATTAAATTCTGGAAGTCTTAAATTATCACCAATTACTTCAATTTTAATTTTATTTATTCTGTACATAGTCAAAACAAATATTATTAAGAAACAAAAAATTTGACTTCTAAAAAGAAAAAAACAAGCCTAATAATTATTCGTCGGAAAGAATCATCAATATCGATCAAGAAGTTCGCTCTTTACAACGTAACATAGCAACAAACATACAAACATAGACCAATAAACACAATACCCTCTGCGGGTCGCGTAGTCGGGTAAAAATACACTACTAATATTCTTGATTTATGCCAATCTATAGCCTATTTCAAAAGTCAATTAACTAATTGTCAACTGGCAGACGTCAAACCGAAAATGGATTACATTATATCAATCCCTTGATCCTTTTCAAATATTTCTGGAAAATGAAGCGAAAATTTGCTTTTAGTAAAATTGAATAAAATGTATGTGGTATTTTTTTAATTTTGCGTTTCAAGTAACATATTTATTTTAGTTCTCCGAGTGGGAATCGAACCCACATCCATTACATTAACAACTACTTTGAATTATTTAATGTTATTACAGGTTTTTAGTAATTACAAATACAATAATTTTCTACAACTAATCAATTACGTGAGTTAAATGTAAATGAAGAGAGTTCAATACACTTTTGTTCATTAAACATTATTGGCATATATAGATTGCTCCTAGAATTCTAATGCTACCCTGAAATTAGGCTAACAGTCTTTTGAAATTAGATTGTCTAACGGACCTTTAAATAAATATCATTATTAATGGAACTTAGCTGTGACATAGATGACATTAGATATTATATTATAAGTATGTTAATTTGTATTATTTTTTGTAATATTATGTTTTATTTTCATACATATTCATGTCACGGGCGTAAACAGAAAAACTTAATAATAAATTAAAAGAAAATGTTGACGACTTTGCAACCTACGCTCTCCATAATCATCGTATCAGACATTTCCTACTAATCTCTGTATATACTAGTGCCGTACATTGCACTAGCATATCCAATAGTAGGTATACTCGTATACCAGTAACGTCGTTTGTATGGATTCTACAACCTTTGCCATGTTACTTCTATTTACCGCTCGGTGTCATTGAAATTTGAAGCCATTCTCTCTTCTTTCTCCGTTTTCTACCCAAATCCGAGTGTTGTGAGTGACGCTTTTTTTTTACCGGAGCAGCCCGTAGCAATATAGACCAAAAATAATATAAGAGACAAATAGCAAAATAACAACTAAATGTAAAAAAGACCGGTTAAGAGCTAGTTGGACTCGCCCTCTGAGGCTTCCGTACCAATTTCAGGATTGTAGGCCAACAGTAAGTACAACTTATTAACTAAAAGTTGACAAACTTAAGTTTGCGGGCGTATGTACTCATTTTGTATGAAATAAACTACAGATGTAAGTTTTTTTTCTATGAAATACCTATAATTTTTCAATTTTTGTTTTTTTTTATTTGTATTGTAAGTTTTCACTTCGTGCTTGAGCTTTTATTTCAGCATGTATATGAAAAATTTGTAGAAGTAAACGCGAAAAACTGCCCAATGTCCCTCCAAGGTAGTTTATTCTATGTATACTATAATTTTAAAAGAAACAATAATATAAATAGGTATGTATCAAAGCTATGACGAATAGGACATAAACAACTTGGCAATGATACAATCTGAAATATGGGTACTCCGAGGATGTGGTAGGTTGATATTTACGGTCTTAATGGACGATTTCGATTCGCCCAAATGGTACATTAAGATCTATGAGAAATGTTAGTCTCGGTTTGGTCAATAACAGCATATATTATAGCCTCGATCATCATAGAAAGCCAGTTCAGCCAGTTCAGTCAGTCATAACCGTAACCCTGTAGCCTGAATAATTTGTGTGTTGGTTTAGTGGTGCTTACCTAATGGTTCGGGGTTCAATCTTTAAAGGGGGAAGTAGTAACTTAAACAGGCAGTGTTTCATAAGATATGCTTCTCCTGCTATATGAAAATTACCTCGCTAGATGTTTAACGTATTCTATCAAAGAATAATAATTTAGTTACATTGTATTGGTGCTTATCACTTGCTTAACGCCATAATACAGGCATTATAAAAATAAGCAATATCAAAATATTCTTTACTCAATTAGGTCAAGTCAAGTTAAAAAATAAAAAAACATATTTTTGCCTAATTTGGAGGAAAGCCATCATTTATACCTTGTCCAAGCACTCATCATTCATTTGAAATTCAAATAATATAAAAATCCAATAATAAATCTTTAAAAATATACAACTAATTGAAATTTCCGACCAAATTAAACATTCGAGACTTCAACAAAGCGTTTAAAAGCGGGTCCTCGGTTATCCAATAACTTTAACTTTACAATGGATGCCACTCAATTGAATCCTCGCCGTCCTCGTTCCATCGCTATTGCAATCTGCGGCTAGATCCAGCTCTGTCAATCGAATAAATCCCGTGAATAAGTCCTAAAGTAGTATAACTATTATATAACAATACTAGCGGCCCGCCCGCGGCTTCGCCTGCGTGAACTACGTTATTATTAATTTCTGAGTTTTTTCTATGAGTAGTAACGAAGTTTCATACAAACTTTCAACCCCAAAAACAACCCCTTAGGAGTCGAATATTGCAAATTCCCGTCTTAGCGAGCACCTACGTCCTATAAGTAACTCCTATGCAAAATTTCAGATTTCTAGCATATGTAGTTTCTGAGATTTCGTGATGAGTGAGTGACCTTTCGATTTTATATACATACTAGTGGGCCCGGACGCGGCTACGCCCGCGAAAATATAAGCCTAAATAATTAAAATAAGTTTAAAAATAATAATAATTGGAGATTTATTATTAGAAAAAATATCTGAGTAACTGAAATGAACAAACAAAAGAAGTAAAAGTAACTAAAGGAAATTCTTAATATTAGAAAAAATACCTAAAGTTTGCCGTGCGCGCGTACTAAACATTTTTCTACATTAAATAATTATTAATTTTTGCGAACAATATTAAATAAAATCCCAAATTATTAAAATTACGATATTTTAAGTGTATAACATCGGTATAGACAACAGAACTGAGATAAATTAATTATATGTAGCAAATAATTACATAAAAAATAATAGTAATTCGAAAATATATAAAAATTTACAAAATCATCAAAGTCATCTGCCCGTTCGCGTCGGTCATACTATACCACTCGTAGGCTAGGTCATTTGGAATCAGTGACATCTTAATTATTTATTATAATGTTGTACAGTAAACTATAATTTCCATCTAGATGAAATGCTAAAAGTGACTATTATTGATGATTTATTGATTTATTTCAAATTATAGAAATCATCTAATTTTTGTTAATGTATACAAATCTATATCGGCTATCACTTTGGGTGACGTTTTCTTAAAACAGCAAACTTTGCAAGCCGTTGCTTAGCAACGCGTAGCGACAATTGTTATTAACATGGCGGAATAAATTGCATGTCAAATTAATTATTTTAATATATTGGTATATATCGAAAATATTACAAATATGAGAAAAAAAAGTATCCTATGTTCATCCCGAGACCCTCAAGTATCTCTATATGAGTATTTTATCACAATTAAATCAGCGGTTTGGCCCTGATTGCGTAAAAGACAGACAGACAGACAGAGTTACTTTCGAATTTATAATGCTCGTATAGGTATGGATATAGATTAAACTATAAATTGACATTTTTTTTTCTCAGCTTCACGCTGTATCCCGCACACAGCAGGGTAGGCAGAGGGAACTTAGTGTCAAGACACTCTGTTCCCCACTTTCCGCCGAATTCTGGAGGCATTGTGTGTTGAGTGGCGGAACTCAACGCCGATCTTACTGACATATTTGTAACATATTATTTATTAATAACTCTTTGTCATGTCATTTATTTTTATTTTGTTGGTAAAGGCAGTATATCATATATTCTCTTATTGTGTAAGATCCTTTGCGTGATCTCCATATAACGTGACATTAGCGGAGTGATTAGAGCTCAACCGGCACGCTTTGAACCCCATAAACTAAGAACTGAACCAAATATAACTATTACTAGGAAAATAATCAATATCCTATTTTCCAAGGGTGTAATAATATTTCTAAATCCTTCTATAAGGATATAAGGGGTAAGTGAAACTGTAATTTATTTGTATCTTTTTTCGCCGGGAACTTTATTTGAACAGAGTTCAGAGCTGCATCCGGGGGGAAATGAGGAACGTGTATTTTATTATAAACTAAATAGAAAAGCTGATATATTATTATTGAATTTTACTATTGAGTTTCCTGCCGGCTCTTCTCAGCAGAACTGCCTTCCGAACCGATGGTAGCTTTTTTGTTTATATGTTTGTTCCACGATTCAAAAGTGCTTATAATTAGTCTATTTGAATAAAGAATATTTTGAATTTGAATTTGAAAAAATATCCTGAATTGAATTGAATTGAATTCTTGATATATGGCGTTTAAAAATATCCTGTGTGATGTTAAAATAACTTGTTAAGTATATTTGCCCACGACAGCTTTGGATTTTATTATTCTTTGATCATTTCAATTGACTTTATACGTCATTCAAATATAAAATCTAAATAATTTGTATATATTTTTTTCAGTCTCCCGTATCTCGCAAGCTGGGAAGACAGTAGGAGCCTAATAATAAGACACTCCGCTCTCCACTTTCTGCCGAATTGAAACATTGCGCAGAACTCAACGCCGCGCTTTGCATCAATACTAGAGAGAAGATATGAAATTATTAAATATTTCATTTCCTCGAGTGGGAATCGAATCCACATGCTATATTGTTAATAAAAAATAAAATTCCGTTCTCACTTCTTTATCAAGCAGGTAGCGAGATATATAGGAGTTTTACGTTTTTCTTTAATGCAAGCAATGTACTCGGTCCATGAAAGAGGTTACGGGCTATATGAGATTTTTATCTTCTGAAACCCCAGAGGGTCTCCCCGACGTCGACGCGACGGGAAAGGCTTTTGAAAATTATTTGAGCTGCATCCGACGTCTTCGGAACATTTGTACTTAATACAGAGAGAAAATTCACTACTTGTAACACTTTGAGATTTATTCTGTCATTGCTACCTTAGTGGTATGTATGTAATTTTTTTTAACATTTTTAAAGTTATTCTAGACTTGTGAGGGAATTATAAAAAACTTAATGTAGCGGGATTTTAACCCGCGCCTTTCGGAAACCGTAAGGCACTCTGACCACTAAGCCATACAACTGAACTGAACTGTATCTCCAAGCGGTACAAGTTCAAAACCAGCTACGTTCAATTTTTTATACTTTTTCTTAATAAGTAACTGCACATTAAAATAATATAATTAACTTTGCAAATTGCATTCAAAAACTTTTCAGAGACAATAGAATACGTGGATTTGTAGTAGATTCTGATGTAAAATATAATATGGTTCAATTAATTATTTAATTAACTTTAAATTTACCTATCTTTAATCTTTATATTAGAGGGAAAATTAAGAAATTAAGATAAATTTCAGCGTTAATCTCAGTTACTGACTATCAAGAAATCCACGCTATTATTTTAGAAATGCTTGTTGTACCCTAAGTAAGATAAATTGAGATGAAAAGTTTATATGAAACTTCAGAAGGAAATGAAGACAGTCGTGAGTATATTAAGAAAATCCAATATAACATTATTTGGTCGTAAGGCAAATTGATGATGAAATTTATGTATGACATTTAAATTTTATTATTTTTTAAATTAATTTATTTAAACTTTACACTATATCCAGGCATAGCAGGTAGGCAGAGGGAACCTGGGAATCTACTGTAAAGACACCCAGTTCAACAACAAAGAATTTAAAATATCATATATTTAATTTCGTCGAGTGGAGATCGAACCCATAACCTCATTTACTGTAACACGCTCGTGTCCCTGTGCCACAACAGCCTCATTACTATCATAAACCGATTATTCCATTTGAGCTTCCAAACACTTATAATTTATTACATTGCAGGTTAATAAGCAAATATTCTACCGATAAGTAACAAATAAGCTATATCTTCCATTATATTCAGGAGTAAAATTCAAATACAGTATTTAAGTAACATCCAGAACAACGAGACCTCAAGAAAGCCATCAAAATCTTACAAGTCCCGAGTAGACGACCAAGTTGAACGCCAATATTGACCCTACTGTTTCCGCTCAGAGCCGTGTATTGCAAAATCCTTTAAGAGAACAGCTATATAAATGTACAACCGATATTAAACACACAGAACGATCGGTTGCTGTGAAACAAGTAGAATATATGGGAGGTAGAGGAGAAACGAGCGTTTTCTGAAGCGAATCGTTTTTTTTTAGTATATGTCACGGTAGACAGAGAGAACGTAGTGTTAAGACATTCCGTTCCTGTCGAATTTTCGTGTAATAGGTTTAAATAGGTATTGCGTGTTGACTGGTGGAAGTCAACGCTGCGCTTTTCACAATAATAATCATTCATTTCCCCGAGTGGAAATCGAATCCACAACGACTTTCCCATACCTCTACGACGGTCTCAGGCCTCGGCTGCTATATCGAAATTTAGACAACAAACTAACATAAGAGAGATTCCCTTAAAGTTTCTCCGGTCTAAATTTACACGATAACTATAATAACGTTGTAAACGTTCGAAGCAGCTTACGGTCGTAGTCTCGTAGTCGAGTGCACACAGTTATCAAACTCAATACAGCCAAATAGCTTTGCAAGTGTAGTTGATGTCACGGGACCTAGCTCGAGCCATATTAAATTTACAGCAGGCTTTAAGTGATCAGAATAATATCGGTAGGCAAGCGATCCACAAGTTTCATATTCATATGGTCCCAATACATTGACGTCCATAGGATAGGATCTGGTGTAATCCTGACTAATGAAATGTGTTGATACAATCACGTAATATGGAAAATGTTGATGAAAAGCTTTCAATAATATTATATATAGGTAATAGCCTTTCAAAAAGAAAATACTAGATATTACTATTTATAAAATGACAGCGAACTGTAGTCTCTTGAAGATATTTTTTGTTAAATATAAAGAAAATTTGAAGAACCCCAATAAATTTCAATTCAGTATATTAAACGCTGAATTCTGGAGGAATTCTTCAGTGGCGGAAATAAACGCCGTGCTTTAAAAAAATATTTTGTATATTTTATTACTGTCAATGAAAATATAGAAAATATGACTGAAAATACTACACTACACTACACTTTCCATCCAATCGTTTTGAGTGGCAGACCTTAATGCCGCGCTTTCTCTTGTTACCAGAGTGAAGAAATGACAACAATTCATTCCCCCGAGTGAAATTCAAACGCACCACCGTCGTGTTTACAGTGCTACTGCGTTACGGGGGACTATTACTGCTATATAATATTATAAATCTTATATTAAGAAAAGAGAAATTAAGCCAAAACC
>JAEBDU010003410.1:0-15073 GCA_016802625.1 Heliconius numata | reverse complement strand
GAATTTTCATATCTATTCTTTTTATTTTTTCCTCATATTGTACCAATGGAATCATATAGAAGTAAATACATCAATATTTTTCTCACCGGACTTCTTAAGAACATTTTTGCATTTATAGATGGCAATTTTATTTATTTATGAACAAGTTTGTTCAAGATTTACAAGAATTGTTATAAAAACATATTTTATTTTCAATATGTAATATCAAAATAGAAATTGTCCTAACTGCTTCTATATGATTAAATTAATGATAATTAAAACAAAATATATATTGGATTTTGGTGTAGTTAATTTTACATAATAAGTATAATAGATTATGTTATATAAATAAAGTAAGAACATTTTTGTTATTTTTTAATTAATTTGAATCATGCAAGCAAATACAGCAATCTCTCAATTCAGATCAATATTTTGTCAATAATTCAATAAAACATGATTTTGCTCTTTTCTATTCTGTAACTTTAGATCAAATACTTTTCAATTATAATCAAGATATTATGATATATGCCTAGTATTTCTTACAATAAAAATAACACTTAATTATTCATAAACTATTACCAGATCCACCAAAAAAAACCAATGGATATTGATATATTTGCTTATATATAATTCACTGGATCCCTAAGTGCACAAATTCTGTTTTATCTTGTGGTTTTCCTTTCTATGGTGTCACTAAGTAATTAATTTTTGTGATATGAATATTAGTTAATGTAAATTTTACGTTTAAGTTGCCAATAATATAAGTCCATTTGTCGATTTCTGACTGTCTCCGTCAGCAGTTTGTTTTATTTAGTTAATATATTAATAATGTAACTTTCTTTGGATTTGTTATGATACCTTATGTGATGAAAATGGTGAGTATAATAAAATATGTTGCATTATTCAGCATTATTATTCAAGCCACCCATAAAACTATATTTATTATGTTCCAAGTAATAGCGGTATTGAATTTTTCATATGCAATAATTTTAATATTTTAATACTAATAAATTTATGTTGTAACTCATAGTTAAATCTGTTTTTTTTATATGAGTTGAGTGTTGAAATTAATATTATCTCAGATGTCAAAATTAAAAATATATAGTACAATATTTGTAATATTTATAATAATACTGGTGACCCTACCCAACTTGAAGTCAGTCGTGGCGCACGGGGTGACTAAAACGCGATAGGTTGTTGGTTCGATTTCCAGTTAAAGAAATAAAATATTTAATATTTTCATTTCTTCTCTGTGGTTTCGAGGCAAACCGCGGCGTTGAGTTCCGCCACTTAACACAGTCCCTTAAAAATTCAGTGTAAAATGGAGAAAGAAGTCTCTGAATACTGGGTTCTTTTTAAGAATTAAGAAGAGTTCTCTCTTGAAGCTATACTAGCGACAAGCTCTCAACTTTGTCCGCTTGTACTGCGCAGTTATTTATTTACTAATCTGAATTTCGTTCGCTATTTTTGTTTCTTTTCGTAGAGGTATAAGCGTGCGATTGCTATCGTGACAGGTTGTGGTTTCGAATCCCACTGTACATGCATTAATCACTCGAGAGAATATTTTATTAGTTACTTCAAATAAGCGTTGGTCTCTATTAACGGAAAATTAATAAAATAAATAAAGTGGTAATCGTAATCAAAATTATATCTTATTTTACCGGATAGGCAGTGTCCACCCTAGAATAGTCTGGTGCCCAAATCGAAATTATCACGTTGCTACCAATACAAGAGGTATAGCAGGCCAAACGGTGGGCAAAAAACGATATTAACCAGCTTAAATCAAGCGAGCAGTTGAAGCCGTCGTCACACCTACACTATCTGTGAACACTCACACAAATACAGAGCTTAGCTTACGCCTCGCGGGCTGTACCACTGCATGTACAACAATTTAGATACAACACCATATTATGTTCTATTTTGACCGAAATAAAATAATTTTATATAAGTAGAAATAGGCGACACTCAGTAAAACCTCACTCAAGTAATTTCAACTAAGTAATTCCTCTAATGTAAAAATTGCGAAGACGGGTGACACAAAGGCCACTTGTAGGGTAGGACTTGTAGGGGTATTAATGTTTTAACTAAATCTCCCAGGTCCAATTACCCGCACTAATCCCGCGCAGAACTGGCAGAGCAGCCAAGCCCGCGAGATAGCCGTTTGTAATCGACTTACCCGTGCTATTTAATATCGCGCTCAATGTCCCGGTAAAATGTTTACGTAATTTACTTCTAGGCTTTGACCGTGTAACCAGCTAAATTATAGAGAAATGAAAATGAATCGTTTGTATGCAGGTCTGTTTTGAAAATAGATTAGATGAATAAATCAAATCAGATTCACGCTGTATTAGTAGGCAGAGGGAACCTAGTGCTTATATACTCCGTTCCCCACTTACCGACGAACTTTGGAGGCATTGCGTGTTGAGTGGCGGGACTCTACGCTCCGCTTAGCCAAGACTTAAATAAATATTTTATTTCCTCGATTGGGGATAAGTGTGGTAAAATTAGGCCCCAGACGGCCTAAACATATGTATGTAGAGATTATAATTCATATTATTTTGACATACTTACTTATATCATGCATGAAAAATATGTACATATGTTTGTCGATACAAAAACAGCTGCGGATATAAGGAAAAGTCAATTAATTTGACACACTCACATATGATATTCGTGAAATCAAGGTCACCTATGGAAGTTTACCGCAACCAAGTATATATAGTAGTAGATTTGTACAAAGACTTTAATATGCCAAGTTTACCAAGTGGTGCAAGTCCTTTACTTTTTAAAAGGAAAAACAAGAGTAAGAATTCAAAAACAGACGCTGTTTCAACACTAACTAACACTGCCAATTGCAACGTGATGATTGTGAAATGCGAACGGAATATTCCCATTGAAATACAGATGCTGGCAGAGGTCTGGTCGTGACAGAGCGCGGTGTTGAGTTTCATTCATTTGTGTGGCGCTGCCTCCAGTCTTGTCTGAGTCAGTACCACCGCGTTGATAGGTTGTCCTACTGTGTTCTAATATTAAGTACATAGGTAGTATTTAGTAAAATTCTGTAATATTTAAAAAATAAATATATATTATATTTTTATAATATGTTATTCTATACTTACAATGTAATAAGTATTTTCAGGGTAACCTTTTGAGGGTTCCGTCTCTGGAATTAGATGAATAGTTGATACGTTATTTTTCAAATTTTTGGGTGAGCAAGTAAAGGTAGATAAAAATAAACTTAAACGTACTATTCTGTGCTTCAAACAGGAAAAGCAGTGTCGTCATGGGAACACTCACTTATCCCTTCGTCTATCAATTTTATATATCTGTCACAGTTGACTTTCTTTAGACACACGTTCCGCATAAGTAACGAGCTCTATCGTTCTCATAAGCTTTCAGTTACAATTTCATTTGGAAAAAATCCTTTTGAAAAGGAAATATGCAAGTACATTTACGTACTATATATAATAATAAATAATAGTAAAATATGAATATATATTGAATTTTTACTATCATTAAGATTTTGTTTTAAAACATTAAGCAATGTTTAAATATCAAGCTATTGTTTTGTGGAATTTGCAATGAAAGCACCTAAGTCTTAATTGAGGAAATTTCTTAGAATGTGCGGCATGGAGGCCATTATTTCTGGGTCCGTGGCTTTATTAGTGTTGGATTTACCTTATATTTATGAATATTAACAGTGCCTTCATTTACTAACATCTATTGTTAAATAACAATAGTAAATATATTAAAGAAATAAATTTGTAGTAATATTGTCATAATCTATATGACCATCATAGCCTATTTGTGATTTACATTTTTATTATTTCCTTTTAACCAATTTATTTAGGAAAAAGGACATTGTCTCTACAATTAGAGAAAAATAGACAATATAGTGATGTCATATTGGTCCATTCCATCTATCTAAAAATGAGAGATAAGTAAATAAAATTATAAATATGGAAATTTAAAACAAATTACATACATATGTGAAAGTGAAGAAATTGATAATTTTAAAATATTAGTTTTTTTTCAATATATATTGAGGTATAATTATAAATATCTACTACACTCGCAAAATATTTTTACGTTAACAACATAATTCTATGATAACATACATGGTCAATTTTATAAGCTTATTTTTTTAATCTTCACGTTTTATCTCGCGCATAGCAGTTACCCTAGTGTTAAGATCACCCTCAGCCGAATGGAGGCATTGCATGCTGAGTGGTAGAACTCGACGCCACCTTACTTAGTCCTGAAATATTGAAATTAAATTATTTTCTCAATTTTATACTGTTTCCCGTAGCATAGCAGATCTATATATACTCTCTGCCTTAATTCGAACAATTATTGATTGTGTAGCGGAATTCACCGCTTTTTGAAAGAGCGAAGAAACGACAATAATTTTAATACAGCCAAATCATTTTCTGATTGGGTATTATACCCATAACCTTCATACTAATAGTCAGACCATATTCAACTGTGCCACAAAGGTCTCAAATATACGAAATTTCCGACTAAAAAATAAAAAAGGAACCTAATACCTAACAAAATCTCTAAATCTTACTTTTCCAATTTCTATTTATAATTCAATTTCTAACAAACTTTGATTTGAAAATGTTCAGTAAAAGCATTTACCATGGACAAACATTGATGAGGCTCGCTTAACAAAAAATTTTTCAATTTAAAAATAAATAATAAAATTAAAAATCGAACTCCAATTATTCTTATTTTGATTTTAATTTCTAGAACGATTATATTTATATGTTATTAAAATTGAATGAATATTAAAACCATTCAATTCTAAATTATACGGTAACAAAGTGGAGACCTGTTGAATGCGCTAGTTCTGTTCATTCGCGCTCCGCTCCCCAGCCCGAGCGGCCGGGACAAATTGATCAGTCTCGCCCTTACATCTATATATAGCTAGACTACCTTAATAGGTACTAATAATATACCTAAATACCTACTTAATTAATATATTTTTTAATAATATAGTAATTTTTCGAAATAGAATATATTTCGTATATTAATTTGACTATGAAACGTTGAAAATATAATATTTGAACCGAATTTCCTTTGTTTCAGATTTTCGGGATTTGTGAAGTGTGAACTAAAGTGTAAGGAAATGAAGTGTATTATTATCAACGTCTTAATTCCGGACTGAGTGAAGTGAAAGAATATTTATTTTACCTTTGAGTTGATGATGTGACTGGAAGTGAGAAAAAAGAACCGCCACCATGCTGCCTACAAACGTTATGTCTTTTATGAAAAAAGTGAGTATTTTAGACATATTAATTAACATTTTTAGACTGTTTTAACTTTAGAATTATTTTAGAATTTACCATATTTGACTTTTTTAATTCAAAAAATATTAAAGCCAAATTGTTTATTATTTAAACAAGCATTTTCAATGATAAATATTAATAGGCGTGTTTAAATAACATTTCGGCTTGTTTCGATTATGCGACTGATATTATTTGAATGTAAATTGATTAACAAATAATTTTGAAACCACAGCCACTCAAGCTACGAAGCGAATACATTAGTCTAATTGCAATTTAGTACAAATAATGATTATTATATTGGACAACAATTTAAATTATTATAGAAATGTTTTTACAAAGCTTTTTAAGCTTCGAAAACCTATTTGATATACCGTTCTCTACTATATACGTATTGTTTGAGAATTTTTAGCATTTATTCTTACTTGGAGAGAAAAATATTACTATACAAACACAACGAAGAAAAGTACCGAATATTTCACATTCTCTCAAAATCCTCTCATTTGAAATACAACAAAAAAAAATGTCAAAAAGAACAAAAATCTTGAAAAGTAGCTGTTGAAAGCTTATTGCAGCGTGTAAAGAATGCTGCATGAATTTTGATGAGTGATGTGTATGTCATAATAATCGTGACCTACTTTTCTGTCGTCGACTTAGGACGGACAAAGCCCTCCGTGCGGTGTTCTTTTGAGATTGAACAAAGCGAAGGCGTTATGTTCATCTCATTTTTAATAATTATTATAAAAAAATACTTACTTTTTTTCACGCTTCACGTTGTATCCCGCATATTATAGGGTAGGCAGAGGGATCATAGTGTTAACACACTCCGTTCCTCACTTTCCGCCACATTTTCAAAGCTTCTTGTGTGAAGATTTCAAATAAAAACTAATTAAACATGCAGTGTATAGAAATAAATTGCAAATATTTTGTCAATAAAATATATATAACTAATAATAAACGAATAATTTCCATAAGAAGCTTAATTATAATCTATATATATAAAAGGAATTGTCCTCACTGACTGATGTAAGACGCACGCACAGCCGTAACCGCTGTGCGCAGAAAGGTGAACTTTAGACAGATGTTTACTTTCGTAATCTGGACATCCACTAAGATATTTTGAAAAATTTTAACACTAAAGGGGTGAAATAGGGGTTGAAAGTTTGTATGGAAAAATTTTTAAATCGGCATCGATTTTCATAAAATTTTAAATTTAGATTTTTAAAAGTATTTAATTGTACACGTGTTTCATCGTTTTCTAGAATTCTCCCCCTAAGGGTGCAAATAAGGGGTTGAAAGTTTGTATAGAAAAATCTTTAAATCGCCACCGATTTTTATAAAATTAGAAATTTAGACTATTAAAAACATTTCATTGAACACATGTTTTATGGTTTATTAGAATTCACCCCCAAAATACGCAAGCGAAGCTTCGCGCGTCCGCTAGTATTTTATAATACAATAATACAGTCAATCGTATAAAACTCGAGATTTAAATATAAACCTGACAAAAAAAAACCCAGTAAAACTCTCCAACATTTCTAGAGCACTTTCGATAAGAAAATAATATGAAAAGAGTCTCATTAGAGAGCAGTTTTCTCTTCTACCGAGAAAGATCCGCGCCGGTTTATGCATCGTTGATTTTTCATGACGATAAAGGAAATAAAAGAGTTCTGTATGTTTTCAATATCTGAACGTGTATCGGATATGGTGGTAATCTTCTTTGCTGTAAAATCAGATTGGAATTTTTCAATTTTTAAAATTATTTTAACGATATTTAAGTTTTGTTATTATATTTTTCTAAATAGATTTCTGTTTCTGGGTTCAGTATGTCATATTTCTACTATACTAGAATTTGAGATTGTATTTTAAAACGAAACCCAACGCCGTGTTTTTAGTTGAATTTTTATACCTATATTTAAAAAGCTTATCATGTTAAAAGCTTAAATGGTTAAGATTTTCAAGTGGAAGTGGGGAACGGAGTATCTTAATGGGAACTGCGTGTCTTAATACTAGGTTCCCTTTGCCTACCCTGCTATATGGGATACATCGCTGAAACTGAAATTGACAAAAAAAACATTAAGGACACATTAAGTATAATGTTAATTTTATAGACTTTTATAGACTATGAATAATGTTACAATTTTATCTGATTTACCATTTCCAATAATATTATTACGTCGAAAAGAGAGGTTGTAGTTGGATGAAGGCCAAGTATCACTATTATTTGATAATTGGGTATTGTTGAACTATCTCGGCTTCTATTCAAATTTCGCCGCTAGGATTTACTAAATCATAACCTGCTGAATAACTGTTGGGGTTTCACCTCGAATATATTATTCTGCATGTACCTACTCGTTAGCTTAGTTAACTGTAATATAATCATATACAGCTTTATAATTGAGATCGGAACCTCTAAGTCGGCGGAAAATGGGGTACGTGTCTTAATAGGAACGGAGTGCCTAAGCGTTAGGTTCTCAGGTTCCCTCTGTCTACCCTGATATGTGGGGGTACAGCACGAAGCTACAAAATATTACAATCGTAGCACATTTGAGATGTCTTACGTGAAGTAATAAATTCGTATTTCTTTAGAGCAAAAATATTTAAAATATTTGCACTAAACAAAGACAAAAAAATTATTACTGTAATCGCTGTAAAATGTATACTTCTGTATATAATACGAAGGATTACGATTACCATCGACTTAGTCGGCTTAATTCACCTACAATACATGTAAGTACATGTATTTTGAATCACATTAACGCTTATTGTCTGTTGTCACTTGCCAGCTGTCACTGGCACGAATATAAATATAACACGAATACTTGCTCTCTATTCATACATTTTTATTAATCTAATATGTTATAATTATTTTTTAATATTTGTATAATTTTATTATATGCGTTTTTAGATGTTTTTCAAGTCAATTATATAAAATGTTTATTATTTTTAATATCAACTCCTCTTACCTCTTGCCACTTAAACAATGATATCATGGCATAGTTACCATTTTCCCTACTAACTTTAAAATTTGACAACTGAATCTATCCAAAAATATGTAAAATACTTTAAAATCATATCAACAAATGCTTTCAGGTTAAACTATTATAATAAAGATGAAAATGTTCACTTCTGTAAACACACATTTTAATAATCAGAGAAAACTAATGAGTTTCTAGCTGCAAGCCTATCTTTTATTATTTTAGAAGCTACATGTACATAAAAAACATGATATTTTTAAGATTAGCCATAGCAACTTTGTACCATTATTTTTTATAAAAGAACTTTAGATTTCGTTCTTTTTAATTCCGTTAGTAACAGCTAAAATATTATTCATCAAAATACAACAATAAATGAAACAAAAGAAAAGTCTGAATGGCATATAATAAAATTGACTGTACGGCAGCGAAGTGAATGAGTTAATACATAAGCTGGCTTTTATTCCATTTAATTGCATGTGCATTTATCGTCCACTAGCACCGCTATTTCATGGAAGGAAAATGATTGGGGCTCATTAGGCACTGTGACAGGAAATGTTAAGCTTACTAGAAATATTATTATCGTGACAGTCTTCAGGAAAGTTCTTGTAATAATATAAGTTTAAAGTTTAATTATAACCTACAAATACAATTAAATTAAATAGAATAAAATTCTTTAACCAGATTAATCGAGTAGGTATATGTATATTGTATGATACATTTTTGGACTAGGTCTACCCATGAGTTTTCAAAACGTCCGGATTTGCTAAGGAGAGATTCCAAAAATTTTAATACTAAATATACACGATAAATTGTTAATAATCGAAGATCGAAAATAAAAGATATTATCGAAAATAAAAGATATTATTAAATAGAATAAATCAGCACTATGTTAAGCCCATACATATATTAAAGACATATATACATAATAAGCTTGTTTTGTTTTGAGTGTATTATAAATTTATTAATGCGCGCTTATAGGCATATACTCGTAGACGGTGAAAATGCGCACTAACACTTCCTGCGATGAATTAACGCTTCGTCGAGTGGAAACGTTGAGATTCCGCTATTCCGAAGATATGTAGTCTTCGGATTAGCTCGTACATGCTAAATGTAGAAGTATTGTAGGATAATATTTTAATATCATTATTTAAGCAATAAATTCCATACGAACAGCACGCAATTCGTAGTACCTAATGAATGTCAAAATGGATTCTACTTTTATATGGACGGACCGGCTTATAATTCAAATATATTATTTGATTTTCAAATATTAGTTATTGGTTCAGCTATTTAATTGAATATTTATATACCAATTTATTGAGCATAATTATTTTGTTATTGATATTAAAAATCTATTTCTCATCGAAAGCGTTAATAATAATTAATTAATTCATAATTAATTATTTTTACTGTTACGTTTTTTTATAAAATAAAAAATATATATAATATGTGACTCGGGCTATAAATTCTCAATTGATTGCTTTCAGTGTACTGAAATTAAACAATCCTCTATAAGCTGCAAAACGTAGCTTTTTTGATTGATTTGATTGATAAACTTGGTATTGAAACAAAATAAAAAATCTTTATATTTAAAATTTGGACTGTAGTCTTATTTTTTTAGTGAGAAATAAATTAAAATGACAATCAAATTACCTACACACAGTATCTCGCACACAGCAGGGTAGGCAGTGGGAACCTAGTGTTAGGAACCCTTCCCCACTTTCCGTCGAGTTCTGGAGGCATATTGAGTTTTTATCAGGATTCCAAGTCATCGGATGTGAGGTTTGACTTGACTAGAGATCACATGTGAAACTCCATCAACCTACCAACCTCCCTTATGTTTGCCGAGTGACCAACTTGATTTTTGTTTTGTCCAATTTCAATGTTCCTTTATATATTTTTCTTACCAAACCATTTATTATGACATATGCCAGGGTATAAAAAATAACTAATCCTCTTTCCCATCCTCTTAGTCTACCCGCAATGTGAGACTTCAATTTCACGTCAATAGGCTTAGAATAGCTATTTTAATTTTAATTTTAATATTTCTCCTTGGGAAATAAAACAAAAGCCCTTAACACTAGAAGTGCCGAAGATTGACACCCCCCGCGAACCGCCGTCGTGACAAATTTGTCCCATTCTACTTATTATATTGATTGTTGGAATAAGACTAGAAAATTATTATTTAACTAATTTGTAAAATATACAGACCACGTTTATTAATCAATTTAAAATCTATTATTATTCTTTAACAAACACAAAAGTAGCAAAAAAGTAAACACAAAATAAAAATCTAATATTTCAAATACGTTATAAGATCGTGACAACTTACAAAATTATAAGTTATTGAAATTAGTTAATATTATCATTAGACCAAATAATGCATTAATAATAATATTCTTCATTCGTGCATTTATTACAGACATTTTTTTTTTGTATATGTGGTACCTACTTAACAGAAGATTTATAACTTTACTAATATATATCTCACGCGTCGCCCCTTCATCTCCACGCCGTCCTCGAGGCATGAAAATATGTCAAATCATATCGTCAAATCGTGAAATAATAATGACGGGACAAAAATGACCCAGCGGCAGTTCTAGGAAAATCATATTTTGTTTCGAAAAGTATGACAGTTATAAAATTAATTATATTTTAAATTAGATAAATGTGTAAAATTTGTAAAAGTCAAAAAGTTTCATCAACATAAATTGACAAATAAAAAAGTTACATACAATCAAGCTTGCGTATGGGACAAAAATGGGACGGAGGCGGTTCTAGTGTTAAAGTGATGACAGCCGTCTGGGAATTGCAATATAACTAAAAAGATATATAGTTTATATTGACACCAGAATTTAAGGTGTGTACCAAATTTTAGGTCAATCGGTCGATAGGAAGTGGAATGCCCATTTTGCTGTAATGTAACAGTTTTACTTTAAATAGATATTTTAAAATATAAAAAAATCTGCTTCACGGTATATCCCGCACATAATGGAGTAGACAGAGAGAACCTAGTGTTAAGTTACTCCGTTCCCTATTCGCCGAATTTTGGAGGATTTGCGTGTTGAGTGTCAGATTCATACATTTAAATAAATGTTTCATCTCCTCGAGTGGGGATCGAACCCACAATCAGTCGCGTTTACGGCTACACTTTGTGTATAGGTTACTAGCGGACGCGCGCAGCTTCGCTAGCTTATTTAGGGGTGAATTCTAATAAACCATGAAACATGTGTTCAATAAAATATTTTTAAGAGTCTGAATTTCAAATTTTATAAAAATTAGTGCCGATTAAAAAAAATCTATACAAACTTTCAACCCCTTATTTGCACCCTTAGCGGGAGAATTCTAGAAAACGATGAAACACGTATTCAATTAAATACTTTTAAAAATCTAAATTTCAAGTTTTATAAGAATCGGTGCCGATTTAAATTTTTTTCCATACAAACTTTCAACCCCTATCTCACCCCTTTAGGGTTAAAATTTTACAAAATCCCTTCTTAGTGGATGTCCAGATTACGAAAGTAAATATCTGTCCAAATTCCACGTTTCTACGCACAGCGGTTACGGCTGTGCGTGCGTCTTACCTCAGTCAGTGAGGACAAATCCTTTTATATATATAGACTAGTGGGCCCGGACGCGGCTACGCCCGCGAAAATATAAGCCTAAATAATTAAAATAAGTTAAAAAATAATAATAAGTGGAGATTTATTTCTAGAAAAAATATCTGAGTAACCGAAATGAACAAACAAAAGGAGTAAAAGTAACTAAAGGAAATTCTTAATATTAGAAAAAGTACTTAAAGTTTGCCGTGCGCGCGTACTATACATTTTTCTATATTAAATAATTAATAATTTTTGCGAACAATATTAAATAAAATCTCATGATGACTAAAATTACGATATTTTAAGTGTATAGATAACCGAACTGAGATAAACTAATTATAAGCAGCAAATAATTACATAAAAATAATAGTAATTCGAAAATATATAAAAATTTACAAAATCATCAACGTCATCTGCCCTTTCGCGTCGGTCATACTATACCACTCGTAGGCTAGGTCATTTGGAATCAGTGACATCTTAATTATTTATTAGAATGTTATACAGTAAACTATAATTTCCATCTAGATGAAATGCTAAAAGTGACTATTATACTTATTTTCATAAGGATGAATATCAAATTATAGAAATCATCTAATTTTTGTTAATGTATACAAATCTATATCGGCGCGCGCCATGTACGAGTATGCATTAAGCAAACTCATTTTGGGTGACGTTTTCTTAAAACAACAAATTTTGCAAATCGTTGCTTAGCAACGGCGGTTGTTATAAACATGGCGGAATAATTTGCATGTCAAATTAATAAGTATTTTAATATATTGATATATATCGAAAATATTACAAATGTGAGAAAAAAAAGTATCCTATGTTCACCCCGAGACCCTCAAGTATCTCTATATGTGTATTTTATCACAATTAAATTAGCGGTTTGGCCCTGATTGCGTAAAAGACAGACAGACAGACAGACAGACAGACAGACAGAGTTACTTTCGAATTTATAATATAGGTACGGATTAAAGAAGAATCTAATAAGTATTGCATACAATTTCACTGCAAGAATTAACGCTTCGACGAGTATAGACGTCGCTTTATCACGACTAAACAATATTTCTTGTTACTTTTCTCCGCCTATATAATATTATCCCCTTGTCCTTAATAATGAAATGCCAGTCATAACGATGTACGTACATTGACTAATGTCTTTATGTCATAATATATGACAAGATGTTCGTTTTTTATCATTAAGTGTCGCTTTTTGCCAGTGGTGTTATTCTCATAGCGTGAACAGTTAGCTTTATTCCATGGTATCGACTTAGAAACCGAAAATATTGGACAAGTCCACTCAGGACTACAGGAACCTCGGCGGATGCGTCCAGCTCGTGCTTGATCGATTTTATAAATCAATTTCACGCGTAGAATAGCATTAAAATTCTGAGTAGGAAGACCCAAAAATACACTTTTAATCACAAAAATATTTTTTATTCGACCTAACAACAATCGCTTGAAGTCATATCCCAACTGAGCTGCTCCAATAATATCAAGTAAAGTATATTTAATAATATTTATATTTAATATTTTCAAGCTTTGTGTACATTCAAAAAATATAATTTCTAATATTGAAATTATTCAATATTTAATTTTAATTATAACTTTTTTTTTATTTGAATATAATATCTGCCTTATAAATACCAACACACTTAATTTTTAATTGAAAAAGTTCTCAAAGTTCTATCTTTAAATTAAGTTGTTTTTACATTACTGAGAACGATATCGCCGTAGCACACTCGTAGCTACTTACGTAGCATCTATTCGTAGCGTAGTAAAGTAGCGTAGCGAGTGCGCAATGAATAGAGACAATACAAATTAATTCGGTTGACTTACTTCAATTGTTCTCCGATAAATTTTGCGGTGAAATAAATACGTCTGTCGAATATATTATTTATATGTATTTACTACATATATCAAATAAAAATTATAAGAATACTTAAACAACCTTTAGTTTAGCTTTGTAAAGTACTTTTTTACTTTCGTTAAGTAATAAAAGTATAAGTTATTAAAAGTACAAACACATTTAACTATTTTATTTTTAGAAAAATATACCCCAAAATAGATGCCTTATGAAACACTGTAAAAACGATTCATGGCGTTCTATTACTTATTTGCCTATTAAAAGGTAGAGCTGAATTATAAAACAAAATTGATATTAATGTAATAATAATTGTTACACAATAAAACAAAAAATTAAAAAATATATATATCTATTGGAATCACTTGCAAATAATATTTTATAATATAAAAATAACATTATACTCAGTAAAATAATATTTAAAATATACTATTGAAGATTCAAATATATTATTTTTGGCAATGGAACCCTTAACTCTTGTTTATTCTTCGGAGAATCGTTTATCGTTATAAATATGAAGGCAGAAAACGTTTTCCAATTTCAGTGCTACGTCCCGAGTTAAGTACCAGAACGTGGAAACTCGAACAAATTATATAAATCTATAGTTAGATTGGCTTTTTTTCTGTTTTACTTGAAATTGGACGAGACGTGGGTGCGCGGCGTTTGTCCACAGAAAGGCCGTAGTCGGCGCTGGCGACCCACTTAAAAGGTTCTATTAGAGCAACATGCTGCATAAAAGTACAGTTTATCAAAGCGTGCATATTCAAACAGAATTTTCCACTGGAGAAGTTTCGAGTAAATTAAATTTTCCCTTTCCACGTTATCAGTATAGGTAAAACTAGAAGTAAATGAAATGTCTGTACTTTTATCGAAAAACAAAAACCAAACAGTGGTGATTCTTCAATTTTCTTCTAATCAGTAAAATTATATTTTTAGTGGCAATAGTTAATGGTGTAATTTTTCCTTTTTTATGAAAACTCAACGATATATTACTGTGGCCTGTACATTCGTACTATATAGGCATTATATGAAGGTAATGATAATTTTCTTAGGTAATTTTCTAGTGAGTCATTAGTATATAAACCAGTCACGAGAAAATTAAAAATATTTTTTTTTTCATTAAATCAGCTTTGCTCACCCGCACACAGAAGGCAGTAGGCAGAGGGAACCTATTGTTAAGACACTCTGTTCCTGACTCACTGTCTGGTCTTTTTGCCTTGGTGCCAGAGAGGAGAAATAATTATGAATATCTTATTAATAAATAATACGGCCTCATTTATTTTATTTTAACTAGAAAAATATTTTAAGTAAAATGTTTTACTAAAACATAACTTTTCGTTTGACATTATAAGCGTTAATAAG
>JAEBDU010003396.1:0-25458 GCA_016802625.1 Heliconius numata | reverse complement strand
AGGGCCAATGCAACCCTTCAGAGGCAGGAGCCGGGCGCTGGTGGCTCGGAGGGCAATACAGCAAAGATGGTACAGCCACTGGACGCCCCTACTGAACTCTTGAATAATGCAACGAAAAATGTCACTGATCAGTTTATTGAAGTAATGACCTTTATGATGCAGGAGCCACTGTGCATGTGGGTATGTATTATCACAAAATTATATGCTTCTTACTGATACAATAATTCTCATTCATGTTACCATCTGGTAAGAAAACAATAAAAATATTGTACAACTTGAATTTTTTAAAAATTTTGCCTGCCTTTTTGATTTACAATATTAAAAAAATATATTATATAGACATACATATAATTATTAGTTTACTCTAAATATAAATTATTGAAAGGAAACACAAACAATTTTTGATAAATAATTACAGTAAAACTATTAGATACTTAATTGATCAATTTTTTAATTAATTTCAAAATTGTAAATAATTAAAGTAATATATTATCATAGCAAGTGTGGCGCGGCACCAATATTTAACTGTAAAAGGATTGGTTATGGGTCCCATTCCCACTTATTGATTGTTGATTTGTACCACTCAACACATAATTGTTTGGTACTTGAGAATGGAGGGTGTAAATACAAAAATCCCTTTGCTTACCTTATTATATGCAGAATACAGAATAAAGCTAAAATAATAATAATAAATTATTAAAAAAAGTTAGGTTTTTTCTTTAATACAAAATATCAATCATTCATTACTTATATTATTACAAGAAAAAATATTTATGAGTGATGATAAATTTACTTTGAAGTTAGATTTTTGTTGCCATTGAAAATATATGTCAGTTTGTCCTTAAACAATATTCTAATTAATTGAGAGAGTTAACCTTAATAAAAACATTAACATTTGCTGTTATAATGTTTATGTGGAGCACATTTTGATTTAAATACAATAGATATACTGAATTGGATATAATTACAATAAATTAAGTACATTAGAGCTATTAAGTAATAAATCAATTTGAGGGCAAATGTGATGTAGGGGCAGAAGTGTGCAATTGTAAAAGTGATAGGTTGCGAGTTTGATTTCCACTGGAGGAAATGAAACTTTTCATATTTTCACTTGCTTTGGTAATGGCAAAGCAGGGCATGGGGAACCTGAATGTCTTAACACTAGTTTCCCAAGTTTCCTCTGCCTATGTACAGGTTACAGTGAAAAGAAAAAAAAACTTTTCCTTGCTTTGAGGGAATTAAGTGTGATGTCTTGAATTCAGGCAGAAAAAAAATTGAGAATCTTGAAATCAGGTCTCTCTTTTTTCTCTTCTCATTTGAAAGTCAAAATATCTTTATTCCATAAAAATGCTTAACATTTACTTGGACATGTCATAAAAGTACAAAAAAATAAAACAAAAAAACCAAAAAAATGTGCAATTTTGACTTGAAAAAAGCCAGATCCAGGCAACCACTTTTTTAAAGTGGTTAAGCACCATTTATATAAGCAAATGAGCCAACATGAGTGGCTGAACTCAATGCCGTGCTTTCTTCTCTTACCATAGTGTTTAAATTAAAATAATTAATTGTCCCAAATGAGAACGAACCCACAGCCGTTGCGTTTACATTCATGCGCTGTGCCATTGCGCCACAACAGTCGATGTTTATATTTATAATATAGTTGTTTCTCTGTGGAAAATTCGTGTTCTCCACTTCGGAGTGGAAAATTTTATCCTTCTCTGTGCAATAAAATTCGGTTTGTCACTAAGTTATTTGTCTATCTTTAGTTTCCATCCACAGTTGATGTTACGTGTAAATAATAAAAAAATAAAAGCGAGTTAATAAAAGGTTGTCTCGAAAAAATATTAATACTAATATAACTTTGGTTGTCTTAGTTGAATGAATTTATTTTAACAATATTACTTCGGAGGCCGTCGTAGGACAGGGACACATGCAACTGTATTTGCCGCAGGTGGTGAGTTCGATTCCTACTTCAGAAAATGAAATATTTAATATTTTAATTTCCTCGCTCTGGCAACGAAGAAGAAGGGGCCGTTAAGTTCCACCACTCAACACAAAATACCTCAAGAAGTCGGCTGAAAATGGGGAACCTAGTGTCTTAACACTAGGTTTCCTCTGTTTACTCTGCTTAGTGCGGGAGACAGCGTGAAGCTAAAGAAAACTTATTAAGTAATTTGAATTCCTTTTGAATCCCACATTAAGTACATTTATCGTAACTTTTTATATGTGTAATGTAAACTTTATTACTCTTTTTTAGAAAACGTAGTAAGAAAAATTGAAAGTAGCGAGATTTGAACTCGAGCCTTTTGGAAACCGTCCAAGCGCTTCAAACTCTGCTACATATAAATTTTCAAATGCCGCTGCGACCTCAAATTTTTATACGTTTTCTAAAAAATTTGTTTTTTCCTTTTTAAGTGTGTAATAACAACACTTGAAAAATATTAAAATGATGTGTAGCCTTTTTTGTTCGTATTTGGTACACGGTTCGAAGCAATGGAGCGATTCAAAAGGATCCGTCGTCGCCGTCGATTGCGGTAATCGCGAAGTTTCGCGACGAGCCGGCCCGTTATGTCCGAATACGCCATTCGGAACGTGTTGAAAATTAACTGTTAATTTATAGTATTAAAAGAGAAAAGTTACCGTTTTCTTATTTATGTTTATTTTAATGATTCTATATATTAAGTAAGTTTGTAGCCGTGTAGGCAGACCCTGACGGACGATTCCCACTCGGGGTAATGAACTGTTTTCATTTCTTCACTCTGGTAACAAGACAAACAGCGGCGATGAGTTCTTTCCATTTCAAGTCTTATAGTCCGGTCCGGTCCGGGCGAGGTCTAGTAATGTCTTTAAAATTATTAGATATGTTATAAGAACACGATAGTACCTAATTCAGATTGGAAAATAAATAATTTAGTGGATCGAGCGGACGAAGCCACGAGTCGCTAGTATAATATACACTTTATATTAGATTTTATTGTGGGAACGACTGTAAGGTTAATAAGCCTGTACATTTAGCTGACTCGCTGCTGACTCACATTACTAAGTCGAAGGTCGTAGGATCGACACTCGCGTAGCACCAAATATTTGTCTACTTTATTTATTTATATACTTTTTGTGTATATTTTTATAAATATGTGGAATGTAGACTGAACCGAGTTCGACCTCTATGTATGTAATTATTAAAACAAACATACGAACAGCAAGACCGTGTTTCAGTAAGGCTATCCGCCAAGGTTTCGTCGGTGAATGCATAATTTATTTCCAAAAAAGATAATGTAAAATAACAATTATACATAAGTATGTAAACGGCTCTATTTTTAGTTATTTGTATTAATATGAAAAATAAGCAGCTTTGCGCATTTCCCCGCGTATCAGGCTGCACCGAGGGAACTTATTGTTAAGTACTGCGTCCCTCAACCATCGCTTCATTTTGGAGACATTGTGCGTTGAGTGGTGGTGAATTTGTTCATAGTAGATAACTAGTGCATTTCCATTTAGAGAAATGAAATATTATTTATTAATTAATTTATTATTATCATTTATTAATTTATTTATTAGAGCGAATCCTTCTTCACCTTACTACCAGAAGCTGATAAGACACAGCGTTGACTTCCGCCACTCATCACCCAATGCTCCGAAAATTCGGCAAAAAGTGTCTGAACACAATGTTTCCTCTGCCTACTCTGCTATATGCTATTATAAACAATGGACTAGACAGGTATTATTATTGGAGTGGTTTGAATAGTAAAATCCACATCAATTCACGATTAATTCATAAGCACTCAGCTGGCTTGTCGATATGTAAATGGTAACCTTTCTGCAGTGGAAGGCCATAGAGGCTCAGCTTTAGAGTGTGCACAGTGTACATAGAGCACAAGGCATTACCTTCTGTGCTACTGTGCTATATGCGGAATACAGCGTGAAGCTGCAAAAATATTGACTAAACAAATCTGTCTCCACCATTTTAATATATTGAAACTGTAAACTAAGCGCGACGTTGAGGTCTGCCACTCAACACGCAATGCCTCCAGAATTCGGCAGAAAGTGGGGAACGGAATGTCTTAACACTAGGTTCCCTCTGCTTACTCTGCTGTGTGCGGGAAACAGCGTGAAGCTGATTTTTTATTTTATTCCTATCTTCACATTAAAGACCGGCCGGGTGATCGCTTACTATTACAGACGACCCGAATGCTTGTTTGCTAACAGAATAAATGACGTCACGCAATATGTGACACTATCTTTTCTTTCTATATTATAAATAATATACGAAAATGCATGAACCGCGAAGATAAAAAACTCGTTTCCACCAGATATCGCGGTTCTGAACGGTTCAATGTAGACGACGACGCGTCACGACCGTATTAACTTGTTTTGTTGAACGATAGATTCGTTATCAATTTATATAACTATATTTATGTATGCGGTTACTTATGATTTATTTATTACTGCATATATGATAATATGACATTAGTTCTTTATCGTAGACAGACGGAACCTTGTGTTCAGATACTTCATTGTGTGCTGAGTGGCGGAACTCATCACCGCGCTTTTGCCCTTGTGTCGTGACCCCTAAACTCAATTTTTAGTGGAATTTGTAATTCCAATTTCACGATTGCATCTTAACGGCTTAAATAATCTTATTTTATTATATTATGTTTTTGTATACGACCCATAATGATGTTCCGGAGACGCGACGGTACAACACTTAACACTAAAACGGTCATTCCTCCTTTGTTTTTGATTTTACACAGGGGTCATTTTTATATTATGTGTTTTTTTTTATTAATCCTACTTTAGGGTGTAATTATTATAATTTCAGACAGCCTCACGCTTTTTCCGCACAGCAGGGTAGGTTAGGTTCCCTCTACCTACACCGCAATGTGCAGGATACGGCGTAAAGCTAAAAAATATTAAATTAAAATATTATTGCGGTCAATGCCTTATCCAAGTCTTGCAACAAGGAAGTATTGAGAATGTGAAAGCAGCTCGCAACGAGTAAACGCGGCTTAAGAACAAAATAATCAACGTCAACATTATCTAATGATTTTATTTTCTCCTTTTTTTCGTAGTTATGCTATACGTATATTATGTTATAACTTAAGCTGAAATATTTGTTTGATTGAACGCGCTAATCTCCGGAACTACTGGTTCTCATTTATTTGAAACGTTTTGTTGTTTCCATATGACCATGCGGACGAAACCTCAAGTAAAAGCTAATTATTTATATGTCCGTGTAAATGGGAAACCCCACCCCATGGGTTCCCACTACCTACTCTGATATGTGCAAGATACCTACTATAATCATAATCATAATCCTATAATATATGGGGTCAACACCCGCCGTATAAGCTTTAAACTACGCTTAACCTTTATTTTCGGGAGTTAACACTTTTCATCCCGCCGTGTTCTGTGCGGTATGCGCCAACATCATTACTATATCTATTTTTCTAAAAATAAAACCCAAGGCTGTTCTGTTGTGATGTTACTATACACAAAACACATACATAAATGTATATGAACACGTGTGCGCTCGCCTCACTAATTGTTTTGAAATTACGTTACAATTTCCTTTAGTTTTACGGCTTGTAGCAAAAAACCAAGTGTTCATTATTAAATATAAAAAATTTAACGTAGCTGGATTTGAACCCTGCTCCTCTTGGTGTCCATTTGTTAATTAGTATAAGCAAAAGTGAAAGTCCCGCTATGTTCAACTTTTTATAAGTTTATTTTCTCGCTCTGTTAACAAGTGAGGAACGGAACTTGTTATTACTAGGTTCCGTGTTCCTATTTGTGGATAATACTGTAAAGCTTATAAAATATTTAATTTAACAAACAGAGTTTGTATCATCTAAAGTCTGTACTGTAGCTATTTAAGCTGTAAGGCTGGAACAGCTGGCGGCCGTGGCCCACGCGGTGTGTTAAACATTCATATAAATAAATAATTATGCAAATACAACAGTCGGCTTCAAGGGTAGTCTCCATTGGAGCAATACACTTTGGAGGCCATTCGGTTTCACGATCAGAACACAAGTATTTATTATATATAAACTATTTGTTTTCCTTTTTCACAAAAACTTTTATTTAGTTCCGTAAACTTTTATTTTGGGTATATATTCATTTGTAAACAATTGTGTTTTTATCAGGAAACGTAATATGCTTTAAAACAATTAAAAAATGTTGCGAAAATATGAAAAATATAACTAAAATATGTGTACATATTATGTACAATTAGGAGGGGTCAAAAAAAATTACCGCGGAAAATATATGTTTACCTGTAAGAGATCACTATTAGTGATAAGGTCGCCTTTGCGTACTGTTCTGTCTTTTGTTTTACTATTTAGTTGTGTTTGTTTATGTATGCAATAAAGAGTTTTATCTATCTGTCTCTATGTATCTATGTCTATTAAAAAGGCACCTCTTAATTTTAATATTCTAAACTGTCTTATCGCGATTTATGTTTTCCCATATAAATGACAAGGGAATTTTGTTTTTTCATTGGAAATTTTATTGCTATTAAAGGCCTTGCTGGTTTAAAAATGGCTATCATTGGTATAAAAACCAATATCATTATATTCTTGTAGGAAATCAAATGATCATGAGTCTAATATTAAAATAGTAAAACAGTCAAAATAGTTTGTTACTTTATCATTAATAAAATATTATATCTTACTTAGTCAAGTGTAAATGAGACATTCTTTTAATATTTCAAAAGCAATAATTAATTTCAGTTAGTTATTATATACTCAGAGAGAGAAAAAGTCGATGCCTATTATTGAAATTTTCTTACTCCGGTGGAGGAGTTGGGTTTCTCCACTCAATGAGGTTCCCCCTGCCTACTCTGATATGTTTTTTTATTCAAATGTTAATAGAAACATATAAAATTTTGTTTAATCTACTAAAGTGTGTCACTATAATCAAATCTTGATATAATCAATCATTTGTCATTTAATCAATCGGTATATTTTTTATCGCCTAAAGTGTAACGTGTATCACTTGTATAAGAATTTGGAAGTGCGAAAAATATATGTATTGTTTATAGAGCAAAGATTTCATTAGACTAGCTCGAGTGCAGCACATATTTTGCTAGTAAAATATAACAATATTTTATGACATAGTTAGCTACATATGTCCTAATAAGTTCCCGTTCAAAAGGAAGTGTCAGCGTGTTAATTGAAAGATATGTTAACACGCGGCGCGGGGACTTAGATTGAGTTTGTCTATTTAACACAATGTCCTGAAAATTGGATAGGTACGTGTAGAACGGAGTGTCTTCGCACAAATGAAATTACGAGAAGCTAAAAACATCTTACAAGGAGAAGTGGAAAAATGTTGTGTAGGTAGTGTCGCGTTAATTTTAATTTAATAGATAGATATACAATACCTAAGTATAAAAATTAAACAAGTTAATTTTCTAATTGGTCATAATTAAAGCGTGTTTATGATATAAAAGTTTTTATAAGTATAAATTTATTTTGTAGATTATAATTATTTCATATTTATTAATGTACTTTTTGAACTTTTTGGTGTCTAATGTAATATGCCCTCTATGTGTTATTGGATATATAATTTTTTGTTTGAAAGTCGAGGGAGGACGAACTTATTCGTCTGACCAACAGTTCTAGGTACTTTAATCTCGGATCAGACACTAAAACTCTAATTCCTTTCTCAGACACAATTAGCCTGGATCTGGCTACCTCTTTTTTTATATAAACCCACTCTACCACTGCACCCACTGGACCTGCGAAATGAGTAACCTGGAGAAACTGACAAACGTATTTATTGTTTTCATATAATTAAAACGTGTATTTATATAAACGTTTTTTATTCTTAACACATATTTACTATTTCTGAATATGAAACATAATAAATAATGATTTACAAAAACCTAAGACGTAATTAAATTAACGTAACAAGTGACCTGTCCGTCTCGTTGTAAAATAAAATGTAAAATAAAAATGTGATATTTGACATTCTAGTTTTGTGATTATAGTGAGGAATTTTTATATGCGGCTTTGGATAATATTTTGAAGTAGTGCCTTTAACCGTAAAATAATACCTTATTTGGACAATAACATTAAAGAATATTAAACTTAGCCTTAGGAAAAATAATTAGTAAGTACTAAAACAATTTTCACAAATATGTGAAAGTTTGTAAAGATGGATGTTTGTTCCACTTTCACGCCCAAACCAAGATGAAACAATACAGTAATGTAGCTTATGTATCAGATTCACACCTAGAGCAAAGTTTATACGTAACTTTGAATATGATATAGATAAGCGGGCGAAGCCGCTTTTGGGTCCCTAGTGCACAATAAATCGTAATTCACCGGGACGGGACGGTCCCTGGCAGATAATGCGAATGTAAACATAATTTAATAATACTTGTTATCAGTTTCTTATTTGATAAACATTAAAAGATAACAGACATTAACACAGGGAATCACATTTAATGTCAACTATTATTATTGATATTATTATTCTTTAAACTTCATATTTTACAATACTTTATCATTGCAACGACAAAAACTCTTAACTGTTCATAGCTTCCGAGATTAGTTAATTTAGTTTTAATGGTATAATTAATAATTAAGTCGTAAACTCTTTAAAATGTAATAAATATCGATTTGTATTTGATATATTACTATCACTATCTGCCTAGAGGTTACTAAACCCGATAGCCCTTAATATGTCTTAACCTGTAGCTTCGCCACCGTAGCCGAATGTGTAAGTATGTCCTAGCTTTATCCTTAGACCAGCTCGATGATACCATGTTATTGTACTACCTAAGCTATGTATTACTATCAATTTTTATTACGAGTAACTGTTGAATGAGCTGTCTGCGGCAGTGTTTCCAGGTCGATACGACCTGGGTACTTTCATAAAGTTCGAATCTATCCACCTTAAAGGCCGGCAACGCACCTATAGCTCCTCTGATGTTACACGGGGCGGCGGTGATCACGTTAGTTGGCTCGTTTTTTATATGTTGCCATAAAATAATAAGGTTCCAATACATGGTTTCATTAGTTATATAGCTACGAGTTCACCTCATAAAAGCGTTTAGCGAAAGTATTTAAAAAAATTTATTATCGAGTAATAAATCTATATTCTACAAAAACAAAGGAAAAACCTCAATCAAATGTATTGGATTTCCCACTTTTGGTACATCTTATACATGTATATCTTAAAGAGGAATTTGCCACATTCTCGAGGAAGAACCTGATTTTATATAAAATTTTCCGCGTTCAGACTTAGAGTTCATATCCTTTATTTCATTGCGTTACGGCTCGTCATGGAAAACTGGTACCTTCGTTTTTATGGTACTTAAATTTTTGCATATCATTGATTTTATATATAAAATATTAAAATATAGATACGTTGCTAGAGACCCAAACGCGGCTTCGCCTGCTTAACATTATTGTTGTAGCATAATTATACATAAATTGTAGCCTCTGTGCTATCTGATATCTAAGCAATAGGTAGTACTATAAAGTTCCATCAAAGTTCGTTCACTAATTTTTGCGTTAAAGTGGTACAAATTCAGAAACTCGTACTGTACTCAAAAACTTTCACGTTTATATTATTAGTAGGATTAAGCCGATCCAATATTAGTCAGTAATGCTCAAAGTTTAATTATTAATGTCAATATTAATAATGAAGGCTATGTATTACTGACTAAAATAATTAACAAAATCATATAGAAATAATTATAAATGTGAAACACACATGAAAATGCGGACGCAGTTCATTTTATTAAATAAATAATGTAGGTATGTAGTTCAAGCGGGCGAAGCCGCAAGCAGGATGCTAATGTATAAATTCAATTCATTTCATTTAAAATGTTGAATGGTGTTTGGTCATGTGATCTGAAATAAACTTATTAATATACCTATAGCTACAAGTATAATTACTACATATGTACCTGCTCGTGTACTACTCTTGGCTTGGAGCCGCGCAACGTATACATTTGGCAACTGTAAAAATATAACAATTTATTGCTTCGATCTTGCCAATTTTGTTACAAACACTCATTTAATATTAAAATAGTCGGGGCTTTTAAATAAAAAGTGGAAAAAGATATTTAAATAAATTTCCGTTTTTCTTAAACTAATAGATACATTTATAATTTTATTGTTATTTAGAACAATGCATTAGTAAAATTATAAATATACATACATACATATACTCGTAGAGTCACGCGACGTATTTTTTATATTATATTGTTATATTGATAAAATACTAATTGTATAGATTAAAAAAGAAAACACATTTGATTATCATAGATAACTGAACAAACGTGGTTGCGTACTCGACAATCTTTTATTGAATCCTAGTTGAAATGTACTTATTTTGAAAACATATCATTGTTGACATTATTTACTTTAATAAAGCAAACTGCAAACTGAAATAAAAATAATATGAGGAAAATTATTTTAATTACGATTAAACGACGATATGTCGCGTATAGGTGTTTCTTACTGGCAACCACAGATGTTATGGCGCTCCGTAACCATAACCGAAACTATCAACATATCTTCGTTAAGTTCCGAATAGTTGTGAATGTCGATAGAGTCTAAATGGTTATAGTTACGGCTGGTTGGTATTTCAGCTTGCCTGGTCTTCTATATGCAGTGTATCCCGTGTGATTCTAAAAAAGACCATCAATAATCGTCTCTTTTAAAAGTATACTTTTCAAAAATATAATATCCGTAATCGAAATCCACACATTATTCTTTTATTTCCACATCCATATCCAGATTGGAAATGATACTTCGGTAAATAACCCTGAGAAATAACTCTTATCTTCTTTAGAATGTATCATTAAAGAAAATTGTTAAGTCACGTATCAGCACTTATTTTTAACAAAACAAAACTATTTACTTCAAAGTGCGAAAAATTTCTTAACGACTAATATGTTTTTTTGTCATTTTTCCTCTACATTAAAGTTCGTTATTTTTAGTGAACTTTTATTTATCAGTTATTTAATATCAAACAATGTTGACATAATAAATGCGTGTTATCAACATTACTGTGCTCCGCGTCTATAAGGAGAGCCATGTGGTGATAAGGTTATACAATGTTTTGTAAATATTCTTTAACAATATGATAAGCAATTCTATAAATAATACTATCTTTTTTATATTAGCGTTTACGTGTGGCTTCGCCTCCTATTCTATAAACTTCTATGTATTTTAAGTGCCTGATAGCATGATAAGAAGGCTAATAATACCTTTCCCAATGAACTAACTATTATCTATTTACTAACTAACTAGTATCCTACAAAAAAGTCAGGTCAGTCAGGTTTATGATATTAGTACCTATAATTTGTATAGATATACATACATTAAAGAAAACCCGCAGCTGTGGAAATTGAATATATTACTTTTTTAAATATAGTATACTAGCGGCCCGCTCGCGGTTACACCCGCGTGAACAATGTTATTATTAATTTCTGTCTCCATGACTACATCCTAGTGACGTCTATGCAAAATTTGAGACTCCTAGCATTTATAGTAACGAAGTTTCATACAAACTTTCGACCCCAAAAATAACCCCTTAGAAGTCGAATATTGCAAATTCCCGTCTTAGCGAGCACCTACGTCCTATAAGTAACTCCTATGCAAAATTTGAGATTCCTAGCACTTGTAGTTTCTGAGATTTCGTGATGAGTGAGTGACCTTTCGATTTTATATATATAGATAAATTATTATTTTAAAAATTATTAAATATAGTATATTAGTTTTGCATGAATATTAAATATTTGTTGCATTTTTTCTAATCCAATGTCTATGTTATCACTGTTGCAGTCCACCCTGCTGGCCATGGAAAAAATTGTAGTGCTAAAGCACTCCGTTGACGGAACCCCTGTTTGTCTGAATAGAGAAAGAGACATTAGTAGTGTCATTCCTATTTTACATATTTTCATACTTTATTAATTTCAAAACTATTCTCGAAACAAACTATAAAAATAATCTGAACTTGTAAAGGCATTTCAAATTCGCTTTATATTCTAAAGACGTATTTAGCATAATCAAGTAATAGAGGCAGTTGAGTCGGGGATAAGCGGGTTCAACCCACGCGACGTTGCGCACGTCCTCCCCGCGCACCTCACTCCCACCTTGCGTCACCCTTACATTGATTTAATACTTGTTTTCATTATTTTAGTACTACTTTATATTAAATTTTCAATTTCGTCGTTTTTTTATATTTCATATTTCCTCATATCATTTTGTACCTTTAATCAACTTTGAGCTAGAATTAATTGATTGAAGTTTTATATTAATTATATTATATTTTTTGTCTTAAAGAATCATCTTATATATTTTTTACGCATAAATTTTTGGACTATAACTTTTTTTTATTAAAGCTTGTGTATCGAAAAAGGTTTTTTTAGCGTCACGTTGTATCCAGCATACGTCACGTAGCGATTTGCGTGGCGTGTCCATAAAACTACGTATTTCAATCGTATATCACTTCAGACGCATTTACAATAACATACATACTGAAGAAACTATCGTAGCGTGAGGATGCCTGACTCTAAATGCGGTGGTTGTGGATTCACATTCCACTCGGGGAATAAATTATTTTCATTTCCGCGCATAACGTTACAAAGCGCTAAGTTGAGCTCCGTCACTCGGACGAAAATCGAAAAATAGAGTATTTTGATACTCTCTACTCTCTGCTGTTTGGATTGATAAAAGAACATTGTATATTTCCGAACGATGCGGCCTTAAACACTTTCGTGTCAAAGTATTTATATGATATTTTAGTTTCTACTAATTCTGTAAACTCGTAACAATATTATAATATTTAAGTGTAAAACTAAATTATAATATTTAATTATCATATGATATAAAAAAATAATTACTTTGTTAATGATGATAATTAGATATGTTAATCTAAATCTTTCATTAACGTAAACGGTGTCGGTGCCATTGAGTGCACTGATTATTTTACCTCATGGCCACTTTGGACTTCCGTTTAAAGAAAACCTTGGTGTTATCATTAATTTTTATCTAGATCAGTCTTGAACATACTTAGGGCAGTCTTGAATGTAGCGTAGCATTTTTGAAACGATGCACTAATATAGTGTTTGCCCCAGAATTATTGTTAATATTTTTTTTTGCATTTGTATGTTCTTCTGTATAGCAGAATAGGCAGTGAAAACCTGGAAACCTAGTAAGAGGGCACTCCGTCCTCCACTTTCTGCCGAAAACTCAACGCCGCCCTTTGCCTCGTTACCAGAACGACAAAAATGAAAGTGAAATATTAAATATTTAATTCCCTCGAGTGGGTACAGTCCCAAACTGTTTAAATAAAAATGATTTAAATACAATCTTTCCTCTGAACGGAGATGAAATCTAGTTTCAAACACTGAGCTGCAATAGCATTAGTTCTATACGAATAAAATACTCTTAAATTACAAGCAATCAATACTAATTGCATTTATAGTATTTAATTGTACCGACAGTGACGAGTGTCACGTGTCACGGTCTGGTTCACGTGGACGCAACACGGCGGGCTGGAGGGTAATCAAAACGTGATTCAGAAATTATAAAAAATACGATACATTGTAGAAACTGGATTATGTGACAAATACTGCTACGTGGAAAAAATAAACAAGCTACTAATACTCCGTTCTCGTTTTCAAAGGAAACGAAAATAATTTAACTTGGTAAAACCATTTTAGAGTGTTAGGTACCTACTATGATTTAGTTCTACTGTTTCAGGATGGTTTTGATTATTTTTGATGTAATAAGGTCTTAGAAATCGATGACTTTACACACGACTAGGTTTTTTTACCTTTACGTTTTATTCCGCTCCCAATTGTATTAAAACAGGGTAGACAGAGAAACATTATGTTAAAACACACTTTTCCAAAGATTTCTTGTTACCAGCACGAAAAAGTAAAAATAATTAATTCCCTCGAGTGGGAATCGATTGTAACGATTACAGCCAGAAGGATGAATTCAATATGTTAAAGAATATTGTATAATGAACTATAGGTATTTAGTCAATATCTATAAATTAAAAGCGACAAGCTTCCTGTTCAGTCAAGTACCCTATCTAAATATATACCAGCTAGGACACGTTTGTTACGTAATATTTATTATATACTCCGTTGTTGTTTTTTATATTGACTCATCTTCCGTATCATGTGGAGCAGGTGTGGGTGCTATTAGTAAAGCCTAATAATTTATTTAAACATATTGATAAACTTTCCTATTCCGTGGCGCAGGGGTACAACCGTGCGACTGTTAACGTGACATGTTGCAGGTTCCATTTCCTCGAAATGAACTATTAAAATTTTCATTTCCACGCTCTGAAAACGAGGCAAAACGCAGCGTTGAGTTCCGCCAATCAACACACAATGCCGCCAGAATTTAGTGAAAGTGCAGAATGGAAGCGTCTCAATGAGAACGGCGTATCCTATCAATAGATTTCCTCTGATTACCCAGCCATGCACGGAATACAGCGTGAAGCTAAAAAGAAAATAACCGAAATCGATTCAAAACCATTCAACACTGCTGTACTGAGTGTACTGAGTATTAAAACATTGACAAATAAATGTATATCCAAATATTACATAAACATAGTCATCTTTATGTAATATTAGTATATTAGCATATAAATATTATATAGTAGGTACAATTTTGACGCCGCACGGGCGTCTCAGCGTTGAGATCTGGCAGCCAAGTCGGCACATTGGCACTTTACCAGCCGCTGCAGAGCCGTCCTTGACATTTGTCAGCTCAGAGCTCCCTAACTAGCTCGTAGTGGCTAGCTCTCGAGTACCTCAGCACCAGTGAAGGGAAGTGCGAAGGGCACCTACATTCTTACTATGCTTTGCTTTATATGTTTTATATGTTTTTTCCACCTACGTACTATTGCTCTATTCGTGGTTGTAACTGGTTTCAGTAATCTATAAATAATATAGTTGTACGTGTGCTTAATAACTACTAAAGTCTTAATATATTAAATATTTGGAATGACGGTCTAAAGTTTTTTTGCGAATATAGACAGAAGATAGATATAGACAGAAGGAATTTGTCATTCAGTAGATAATTATCCAGCCACTTTTTTCTTGCTTGCTTGCTTCTTCTTCATTTTTCCCAACGTTTCACAAAAGTATTATAAATGCAAATATTAATTTTCTGTTATTTATATATCTGTATTGAATGAATCTTTTCTAACAATATAAATTGTTTACATATTTTTTGCGCCTTAGTACGAATGATAGCGCGCGAGTGCGTACTGTTTACAAACAGAGAAGACGGTCGTGCCAAGTCCTTGATTTAAAGAGTATTGTTTACGACTGTGGAGTGCCATTCATATTACACTATATGTTTTTATTTATGCTCATCCTCCGTACTTATTAGCCCTACTAAGTTTTACAGCGAAAAGAGGGTTTCAGTCTCTGAGAAATCTTAAGGATTGCATAGGTGGCCGCTTGAGAGGGAGTTGCTTGCAGCAATAACGTCGTAGTAGTAGGTACTAGTTAAGATATTTGGTTGTTTACATTTGGCCCCTTAAGTTCCCCTTTACGTCACAGGACTTACTACAGAAGTATATTAGTTTCCCCAAAAGGAAATAGAACCTACAATCGTATCGTGACGTAATGGCATTGAGGTTTGCGGTATTGCGTGTATGTCATATGTATAGCATGATACAATACGAACATGTATCGCATCGAATTTACTCATCTTATTAGTTAGATACTGTGAATCTCTCCGGTATATTATTTATTACAGTTTACTGTTTGTTTATGCAAAAAATGTATTTTACACTTTAATACGTTTTATTATTATTATAATTTCCCCACTTCCCGCCCAGTTCTTGAGATATTGCGTGTTAAGTGGGGGAACTTAACGCAGCCATTTGTTCACCACAGTGGAGAGAGGATAATTGTTTTGAGAATACAGGAACGAACCCACAACCATCGCGGTTACAGTAACAAAGTCTCCTAATTCATTTTAACACGTTTTTCAAAATTTCTCTACATAAGTACGAGGACTTATGAGAAAGTGAAACTATTCACATTTACATATTACATGGTATAAAAATGTATTTTTACTTTTTCTTAACTTTTTAAATATACTTATGTTAGGTACACATTTTACGACCTATAAATTACAAAAACAGTGAAAGTCACTCTTTTAAAAGATTCGTTATTTATTTAAAAAAAAACATTCTGCATTAAATCAAATTCAACATTTAATACTTTACAGAAAAGCGTTAATTTTAGGAAGTGGTGGATTGTATCGAAAAAGATATTTATGGGAAGATTATACTATAATATTACATCACATTTCAAATAAAAATTACAATAGAACACATAAGACGAATGCAATGAGCACAATCTCAATATGTTTTCTTGAAGACAATCCAAGAGTTCACATCCATCAGCCATCTTTCAATTCCATCATCAGACCACCCCGATAGTGGAGGTCGGAGTGTCTTAACACTAAGTTTTTTTATATTACATAGTTCCTGAGTTAAAGTATATAGGATCGAACGTATAAAAGCGTGTTAGAAAAGAATTGATTGTATCCCTACTCCAAACATCATGCATAACCCATGGCTCACTGAGCTATACGGTGACATCTCATTAGGGCCGAGCTATTATTAATGTGCTTATAATAAAATATTATACTTTATTTTTTAAATCCGCTTTTGCCATTACCTCATACGGGAATTAACGGTAACTAACTGTGTAGATATTTCGAAAGAAAACATTTTTTTGCATATATTAAACAAGCATTATTTGTAATTTAACTGTAAATGTAAAGTTTCTTATTTTTTTAGTTGGTTAATTTTTATTTTTGCTTTCTCAATGATCGTATTACGTAATGTTAAATGATAGTTAAGTGACTCTGTAACATATAAAAGAAATCCAACGCTTCGCTTTTTGCTGAAAAACCAAATCAGGAAGACGAAATACATATCTATAAGTAATTTGTATGTAATTTTTCATTTTCATTTTTGGACTAAAGAAGTTTGATCACATCAGTCAGCATCGCGTTAGGCTTCAGTGGCTTTCTGTTAAAGACCGACGGAATCTCCACACCGTCACGCTCCTCTACTCTATCCTTTTCCATCCTGATACTCCTATTTACCTTAAGGAGCGCTTTTCCTTCCTAGGCTCCAATTCCCGTCTTCCGCTCACCCTCCGCTCGAAAAGTGACAATGTTTTAGAAACACCGTTGTGCCGTACCCACTGTTACACTAAATCGTTTACTGTTGAAGCAGTAAAATTGTGGAACGCGTTACCACGAAATATTAGGCAATCTACCTCTATAAACATTTTTAAAAGAAAAGTCAAAAATTATTATCTTTACATGGAGAGTAGTAATTAATGTGTGCTAATTTATTTTCCCTTTATTTATTTATTTGCTATATATCTTACGTATATAATCAGTGTATATATAAGAATTTGTGTATGTTTGTGTGTATATGTATGTATATTTATGTGTATGTATATATGTGTATATATGTATGTGTGTATGTATGTATGGTTATATTATATAATTTATTTATTTATTTTATTTCTTTGTTTTCTTATTTATTTATTTAGTTATTTTTCGCGTCACTTTGCACCGCATTATGCCCGCACTTTTAATTATATCCTTCCGGAATTTGGTTGCCTGGAAGAGATCACTTGTAGTGATAAGGCCGCCTTTGTGCATTTTGTTTTAAGTATTTTTTGTATTGTATCTTTCTAAGTGTGCAATAAAGATTTTTATTATTATTATTATTAATTTGGTAGAAACTTTTAACAACAATTGTAGTAATGTCCAGAGATCCAGATTTATAGACATCTGTATTATAAACATAACTAAATAACAACAAGAAAGTCTCTTACCTTTTTAAAGTGTTAATATAAGAGTTTCACAGTAAGCAAAGGAAAATAGGACTCGAACCGTGCCTCCTTAAGTCGTACAAACCCCCCTTGGGAAAACCAAATATTTCTCGCCTATTAGGCCATATCCTTATCGAGCTATCGATTAAATATTAAATACAATTCTAAATCTTTAATTGTGATAATATGTGTCTTGTTTTGAATGACATTTTAATTCAAATGTTATCGAAAAGTAATTAATTTTATTTATAGTACGATAGACATTGTATTCCTATTTAGATATAATAAATTATGGATGCATTATAAAACTGTAAACTTGTTTATGTCTGTATATTATTTTAATATTAAAAAATTTATTTCCTCATGTAGAAATCGAACCCTCAACCAGTCGCGTTTACAGTTGCACGCTTGTGCCTTACCTGTACATTTATGTTTATGATTTTATTTAGATTCTCAAGAGCAATATGAACCAAGACATGTCCAATGTCCATATTTATACGTAGGGACCGTCGATTTGTTTATAAATAATTATTTCTTACTAGATAACAGACAGCTCATTCACGCTTATCATACCTGATGTAACCAGTTGAAAATTATGTTGCAAATTCATTAATATATCATGAGCTTTAAAAAAATTTTTTTAAATAATATTATAATATATTACATTTATTATGTACTAGCGGCCCGCTCGCGGTTTCACCCGCGTGAACTATGTTATTGTTATTATTAATTTCTGTCTCCATGGCTACGTCCTAGTGACGTCTATGCAAAATTTGGCACTCCTAGCATTTGTAGTAACGAAGTTTCATACAAACGTTCGACCCCAAAAACAACCCCTTAGAAGTCGAATATTGCAAATTCCCGTCTTAGCGAGCACCTACGTCCTATAAGTAACTCCTATGCAAAATTTGAGATTCCTAGCTCTGGTAGTTTCTGAGATTTCGTGATGAGTGAGTGACCTTTCGATTTTATATATATAGATTTAGACATGATCACGTGCACTATAATCGTAACGACATCATATCTGTTGAACTTGAAGTTGTACATATTTATTTATCTATTGAAGGTGTTTGAGTCACGTTTACTCGAGTTATCCATATACCTCCTCACGAGTGTCCTACTAATTACCTGTACTAATACTAATAGTCCTTGATGAGAGATAATCATTGTTATTATTTCTTTCTGCTTCAGCTATTTTACTATCTGGTATATGTGGGAAAATGGTAGGCGAGCGAACTTGTGTCTAAACACTCAGTTTTCCACTTTTCGTCTTTTTTGGAGATCCATCCATCCATCCATCAGCCTTTCAACGTCAACTGCTGGACATAGGCCTCCTCTAATTCTCCCCACTCCGTCCGGTCCTGCGCCCTTTGAATCTAGCGGATTCCCGCTGTCTTTTTAAGGTCTGTTATTTTTGGAGATATTGCTTGTTAAATGGTGGAACTCAACGCTGCGATTTTTCTTGTTACCAGAGAAATCGAGGAATCTAACCGCCAACCTTCGCTGTTGCGTTAGTAATGCTGCGCCATAGCGGCCTCGTGCTTTTTGTGGCAATAACACGCTTTGTTTCCGTGGAAAAAGCATTAATATTATCCATGAATGGATTGGGAAAATATTGTAATTGTCTTATTTTCTACGTGATGATAACCACGTAGCTCGTGCATACAGTGGAGCTTATACAGTACATACAACTAAAATATTATAAAAAATATTATTACATATTTTCATAAATAATTTTGATACATCATATACCTACAAAAACTAAAGGCACGCTTACTAGTAGTCAGTCCAAGGTTCCATCGGCCATCTTCCAATTCCATGATCACCTCGATTGCACTATAATAATGGAGTATCATCTAATCTACATTATAGTTCAAGTAAATTTTTTAGTTCAAATTCAATCAAGTTTCATGATGATGGAACAGTTAGAAGTGCGTGTTATTCGTTCCTTACAAATTTTTACATAGTTACTTAGCTTATTAATATTATTAAGCGTGGCGTTGAGTTCTGCCACTCAACAGGCAATGCCTCCAGAATTCGGCAGAAAGTGTGGAACGGAGTGTCTCAACACTGTTCCCGCTGCCTATCCTGCTGTGTGAGGGATACAATGTGAAGTTGAAAATAAAACTTAGCTTATTACTGCGCGAATAAAAGCGTGTTAATAAAAAACGATACTAGGTGCTATTAATTCGACATCATTATATTTGTATAATATTTTCCAAATCTCTTTTAATTTAGTAGGTACGATGAATAAACACTTCGTTAATATTTCACGAAAATTTTTATGAGACCTAAAAATTAAAAAGGAAAATGTCTCACATACATAATTCGTGTAAGAATGCAATAAATATTTGTTTTATATTTATACTATTAAAGTGCACTACCAACTTTCATAAATAATAATAAAATATTGTTTTGTTAACAGACGCTCATCAACATGGCGTACTGTTCGCTGGCGGTGTTCGGCTGCTTCATCCAGAGGCTAGTCTTCGGCAAGCTCCGCGTGGCGGAGGCCCAGCGGGTCAAAGACAAGTTCTGGAACTACGTGTTCTACAAGTTCATCTTCGTGTTCGGAGTGCTCAACGTGCAGTACATGGACGAGGTGCTGCTGTGGTGCTCCTGGTTCACGCTCATCGGGTTCCTGCACCTGCTCGGACAACTTTGCAAGGATAGATTTGATTATGTAAGTACTAGAGTCGTCTTTATTATCAATGCTCGTCAAGGTAAAAACCAACCAGGTAAATATCATTATGAAGATGAAGCTGTAGTGAAGCGGAAAATAGTAAAGAATATTATAGACCTTTTTAATTTATTCTGTACTCACAAAAAATACCCTAAACAATACCTAATATTAAAAGAAAACAAACGTAATCTTATCAAGTGCCCCTAATAAACTTAATAATTCGCGGCTCCTAATATTTATATTTAGCCTCGCATATCGACGTTATCACTTGCGCGAATATTGTGTTTGAAAATACTTAGTGCGGACTGCCAGCGAGGAGCGCTGATAAACCTATATCATCGAGGTCAGTAACTTCGTCATTGCAGGGCGTGGGAGATCGAGCCCCCGACAGTGCGTCGGTCCATTTGCTATATATCGTACGATTTGATTTGCGTACGTCAAGTAACTAAAAAATAACGTTATCAGTTCTTGTTTATGTAGGGTTGAACCATTTCTTAGAGATAATCATTTAACCTTCTTTTTTTTAAAAAAACTAGTTTCTATATTGAAGCTCTATCGTAGAACCATTGTCGATCTTCTCATAATGTTCTTAACCTGAAGCCACTTTAATAAGCACGGAACTTACTGTCGTAAGGGACAGCGTCAGTGCATGCATAGTCTCTGGGGCCATATACTTCTATACTAGTTTGTTTGGTTAAACAGGCCAATCTCTGGATCTATTGGTTCGCATCGAAAAACTCCTTTTGTATAATTATAATATAATCCATTAAGTTGTGACCGTACCTGCGGTCGGGGTAACGACGGTATCAGTACCATGATTCATACTTAACCAAGCTTGCCAAGACGTTACTAGAATCATATTTAATATTCCAATACTCCAGACGATTTCAGTCTATAAGTCTTGTAGACTTTGCATATAGTAAAAAAAAAAGGAATTTGATTAATTATTAGCAGACTATTTCACAACTATTAAAATTTATTTCAAGCTAACATTTTAAATACTTATTCATATACAAAAATAATGAATCACACACAAGAATATGTACGTATTTAATCGGGAACTCTTAAGTGCTAATATGAGTCACTTAGCATTATTTTTGTTAAGTTTTTATTCTTCAAACAAAATACCTGGTTTTTTTAAATTAACAATAAGGTTCGAGATGTTTCCGGGTTGTATTGTTTGTATTGCCCATATTAATACTTGATCGACCATCGATTTGACAAAAACATGAAAAGTGATGATTGATGAGGCAATGTTTTTAAAATTAAATTTAGAATTTTTTTGTATATTGATATATGCATAAAATTATGGAATTAGTGGAGGCTATGTTGCATAATAGGTTTTATATAATGTTATTATATTGTAGTCGTAGCTACAATGGTATAAATAAAATCAGCTTCTCGCTGTATCCCGCACACAGCAGGGTAGGCAGAGGGAACCTAGTGTTAAGTTCCGTTCCGTTCCCTACTTTCTGCCGAATTCTGGAGGCATTGCGTGTTGAGGGGCAGAACACGACGCCACGCTTTGCCTCGATATCGGAACAAAAAAATAAAAAAATAAACGTAAATAAATTTTTCACTTCCTCGAGTGAGGGTCGAACCTGCAACCGTCGTGTTACAGTCACACCCTTGTGCCGCTGCGCCACGATGGAATCAATCATTACGTTTTGATCATGAAAATTGATAAAGCTAACTTAGCTTAAAAAAACGTGCTGTTGAGTTTCTTGCGCCAGTTCTTCTCAGGTCTGAGGCAGTAGAGAATTACATTGTATATAGTCCTTAAAATTTATTATGTACTAATATTTTTATACAACTTCAAAACAAGATGATATTAGCTTGACAATGTCTAAGGAAGACCAAATTTTAACACAATTTTTTTGACATTTCTATGATTTTTTTTAATAAATTGATTAATTGTATTGATTAATTGAGAATATAATATTACAAACTTGCAATATAATACAGCTGTTGATATTATTTACGCTGCACTGGTACGCAGTTGCTGGGTGCTCGCTACTTGCTACCCTTGACTTCGTTCGCGTGATATCAGATAAATATCGTGATTATTTTGAATGCAAATGCTGCTCAAGTCGCACTACTGCATACTATTTAGATAATTTCACAATTCATTTCACGCATAGACAGAGGGGACTAAAGCTAAACTTAGTGTTAAGACACTTCGTTTCCTTGTTCGACCCAATTTTTAGAGATATTGCGTTTTAAGAGTCGCAACTCAATGCCGCGCTTTATCTTGATACCAGAACGAGAAAATCAATATAGTTTATGCCTATGTTTAGGCATCCAATCCATAATTCTAAAACTTTTGTTGTTACAATTTATACCTACTTAATAATTAATTTGTAAACTATTTGACACTTTGAGTGACCGAACTCAACGTCGCGCGTTTTTATTGGCAGAGCGGGGAAAAGAAAATAATTTAAACATAATCATTTCCCCAAATATAGAACGAACACACGAATTTACTGTAAACAGTTTTCTCAATATTACACAATAAATAGGTTAAATGCAACATTTGTAGGTGTGACTAAATTTAGACACTAGTGATGTAGTCGTATTGTTTGGTAATGGAATTTAGGAGTTTCAATTGTCATTAAATAAGTTTAAAGGTTTCTAGGTCTACCCAGTTTGAAGAAATTTGGTAATATGTGACGGAACGGGCGATGTAGACGTTGTGATCGTGACTCTCTTCTCCAATTAGTTCGCCATCGTAATTCCTTCAACGTCCCAAAAACGTACGCCTTAACCTTCGTTGCTGAACTGGACACTTTGAATTTCTTCGTCATCTTCGGTTCGTCGGTTCGTTTCCATGTCATTGATTTGGAAATTGACATTGTATTTTTTATATCTACTACGAGTTTCTTTTATAAATAAAATAATAAAAAAACTTAATATTAGAATTTCATTATACACAAACTGCCATGTTATTGAAAACAGAAGGAAGCTTAAATATTTATATATACAACATACATATTACATTCGTCCGTTCGTGAATGGCTCGCCTTTGATCCGCAATTAACCAAAAGGTTAACTATATTTTGCTTTTATTTAATTCAAAATCGAATAATACAAGGACACATATTATTATTAACTCGTTTTCGCTAAAACATTTTACATATTATGTAGGTATATTATGTTGATATAATCAATATTTATTTAAATTTATTGATTTTTGCCTTTTGTTTGTTGTTTTCGTTATTTCATTGTTCCTTATTGTTGGATGAGCAAAGAAAATTTAATGCTATGACTCACTGATTTCCACTTTTAGCCTATTTACATTTTTATTAAGCTTCACGCTCCTTGCTGCATAGCAGGATAGACAGAAGGAACTTAGTGTTAAGACACTCCGTTCTCCACACACCGCCCATTTTTTTCAGGATCGTCAAACCATTGTCAATTTACCACCCAATATTAGGTAAATGAAAAAAAAAATAGGATCGAACTTGCAAACATTGTGTTAAAAAAAACACTACTCCTGTAATGTTTCATCAGTAATTAATAAGTATAAACATGATCGAACAACCAATGCCTTCAGTTATGTCCAATGTGTCACCATGGTGTTCTTGAAGTGTCCAAGCCATAACATCTTGTATAGGCGAGAGTTCGAAGCGGGTCGTTCAACTAACTTATTATACTGTAATAGACGCGTGACGATATACGAGCGTAAGGTCACCACGTCTATTTTAATATAAGTATTTAATAAAAATATTTATGAAAAACATATTTCAATACATTGTACAAATGTATGTACGTCAGTTTTGATAAGTATTTTATTTTATTGTTCCTTATATTTTTTATGGGACGTAAAAGTTACTTAAGCAAATTTGTTTTTCATGTTTTAAATTAATAATAATACCCGATTAAGTGCGAATCGGCCTCGTCCACCGAGACTTCAGTACCAATTTCAGGGTTGTATATAAACGGGGAGTACAACTTATAAACTCGTTGACAAACTTAAGTTTTGCGGGCATTCATTCAAAAGAAGGGAAAGAGGTTAGAAACATGGGTTAGAGTTGTAGCAGTACAAAAATGGATTAAGTAGGGACTTGGATCTAGGGAGATTTACTTCTTTCTTTAGTTAGATACATGGTGTATATAAGGTCCCACTTGCCGTCCAATTTTCCAGGCGTTATCCGTCGAGTGGCCGAACTCTACACTACGCTTTGGCTTCTTACTAGAGAAAGGAACTGAAAATATTTCTTTTTCATGCTCGTGTTTACAATTACTCGTTATATATTTTTTTAACAGGTGTCAGTAGATCCTCAGCTGACGTCGTCCCCGTCGGCGGCCCGGTGGGCTCACACCCGCCTGCTCTGCTTGCTGGTGGGCATCCTCGCGGCGTCGATGTGCCTGTTTGGTGCGGCGGTAGCCTGGGGCCTGCCAGCGGGCAAAGATACCTTCGCGTTTATGGCTGCTGAGGTAATGTTATATTATGAAAATCAGCTTTACGCAGTATCCTGGACACACAGCAGGGTGAGCACGGCACCTAGTATTAATATACCCCGTTCCCTATGGAATTATAAAAATAGATAATATCATATAAAAATATTCTAAATTGATATATTCGCAGAATAAGCAGACTGATTGCTCTGCTGATTGTTAAGGCCCTCGTTTAATATTTGTTTTTATTCTGATACTATACGCTACGCATTTTGTGTAACCAAACGGAGAAAATACTTTCTGGAATAAATAAATATTTATTTGTCTATATTTGTGCACTGATCGCGCCAGAGTAAACACGTGACGTTGATGTCAGTCAGAGGTGCAGTTACTTACTCAGGGCGGTAGACAAAAAGCAATATTTACTGGTTTAAACCAAGCACGCTGTCGTCACATCTCCAATATCTGTCACTCATTCTTATGTGACAAATTACCAAAGTGATACAAAACGGTATTAATA
>JAEBDU010003395.1:0-10981 GCA_016802625.1 Heliconius numata | reverse complement strand
AGTACGTCAAGTGACCGCTTCACCGGGAACTGATTTATCTCACGAGAGCAGTATAAAAGCTAGCATCGACTGTTCTCAGCATCATTACTTGAACAAACCGTCGCAACATAAACAATGGCAGCTAAGGTTTGTTTTTACTTTTAAAAATTTAATTCATTACAAATACAAGAAAAGGCTTTCTTTCTGCTTTCAGTAAATTAAAGCTAAAACAATATTGTTTTATATTTTCACAGTTGGTTGTAGTACTCGCCGCCGTGGTCGCTGTGGTCCACTGCTCAGTGGTGCCAGTGGCGCGAGCAGACGCCGACTACTCAAGCTTCGCGTACGACGTCGCTGATCCCTACAGCGGCGACTTCAAGAGCCAAGTGGAGAGTCGCAGCGGTGGCAACGTACAAGGACAGTACTCCCTGCTCGAGGCCGATGGTTCCAAGCGCGTTGTTGACTATGCCGCTGATGATGTGAACGGCTTCAATGCCGTTGTACGTAAAGAACCCGGTGTGGTCGCCCACGTGGCTGCCCCCGCTGTAGTCGCCGCTGCCCCCGCCGCAGTCGCCGCTGCCCCAGCAGTGATCGCCGCTCGCGCCTACTCCCCTGCCGTAGTTGCCTCATCTCCCGCCGTAGTTGCCGCCTCACCCGCCGTATACGCCGCGTCTGCCCCCGCAGTCGTCGCCGCCTACTCTTACGCTCCAGCAGTATATGCTGCATCTGCCCCAGCTGTCGTTGCTGCCCGCTCGTACGTCGCCCCCGCAGTATACGCCGCGTCTGCCCCAGCCGTCGTCGCCCCCGCTGTCTACTCTGCTGGTCACTCCGTTGTTGCTGCATCCCCCCTCGCCTACTCCGCTCCTCTCAAATATTGGTAAACGTTTCATTGAATAGGACGACGGGTAATTGTTTTTGTAAATATGAAAATAAATAGATATTTATAAATGACCAATAATATATTATTTTTATATATCATCATCATCATATGACTATGATTTCTTTATAGTTTATGAACAAATCATATTTTTTTATATAATGTGTTAGAACTTAATTGCCACAACCTGTTATATCTAGCGGTAATATATGGAATTACCAGTCTAGGTTTTGGAAAGAAAGGAATAAAATAATAGATAGATATTTTTTTATTGCATACAGATAAAACTATACAAAAAAAAATATGTGACATTATCTTTCCTAGAGATCTTTCTCTGAACACCTGAGGGATAGTTATTTGTTTCAAATGTTTGTAGTGTAAATATAGAAAATATACAGTCAAAATAAAGCTCATTACTACTCGGAAAAATAAATTTATTTGATATTCAAATTTTTATAATTCAAAAATAAAAAAAGTAAGTAAATTATTAAGCAATAAATTTCTTTGCGGTTTCTATGTACATACTAGTAACACTTCACTTCTATTAGATTAGCCACAATATTCTTATACTTAGTTAAAAATAATATCTTGTTGAAATAATCGTAGTGTCTCATCTCAACGTAGAAGCAACGATATTTCTAAAATCAGGTGCTATCCGTACATGAGCTCTAAATCCGTTCACATTGTCAGCAGTGTAATCAACAATTCGCTTTCTTCCATCAGCCTCGAGGACGGTGTATTCCCCCCGTACAAAACCATCAATTCGAGATTCCGTATGGGTCTTAAAGTCACCAGTTTTAGTATCGGCGACATCATAGGCAAAATTTGTGTAATCGCCTGCTCTAGTTGATATAGCAGCGTTGTGGCAAACTGCTATACACGCAGTGAGAACTAAGATTATCTGTAAATGAATAAAAAATCTTAAGAAATACTATTAAAATAGTCTTATAAATTCATATGGATTTAGTCATAGTCACTAAAAATAACGGTAGGTTGGTTAGTTAACCAATAATTGCTATAATTTTACTTGCGAGTATTTTTTAGCACGCTGCACGCTGTATTCTGCACATAGCTGAGTAAGCAAAGGGAACCTTGGAACCTAGTGATAAGACACTCCGTTGACTATTAAGACACTTCCGTTTCTCACTTTTTCCGAATTCTTAGAGTAGGTATTGTGTATTGAGATGCAGAACTCAACGCAGCGTTTTGCCTCGTAACCAGAGCAAGGGAATGAAAATATTAAATGTTTAATTCCCTCGAGTGGGAATCTAACTCACAACCATCACGTTTAGAGTCACACGATTGTCCCTCTACGCCACATTGGTCTTAACAAACATTTATTTATTTTATGCGTACGTATGTTACGTATTTTATTTTAGCGGGAATCGAATCCCCAACCGTCTTATTTACACACATACACTCTGCCACTGTGCAAAAATAATATATGAAGGTATCAAAATTAAATGATTATAAATAAATAATAATATTTCACATTTACCTTGACCATCATCGTTGCTTGCACTGACCAATAGTTTTACGTTATAAGTCTAAAGATTTCTGTCGTCGAGCTTTTATATCAATGACCGAGAAGAGAGCTTTATAACTTTGTTTCTATATTCACAGCCATTAAAATCTATTTTTGTATGTAAATGACTTAGTGAATTATGAGTAGGTAAATATAATTTTAAATATTGACTGTTATATGTAACCATTTAATCAATAATGAATCATCAAACTATTTAAGTTATTTGTAATATGGAATAAGTAAAAAAAATACTTTAACCGAGGTTATGTAAGTTTATAATTTATTTTTTTGTAAAATGTTGATATGATTTTATTTAATCTATCTTAAATATATTTAGGATTAATTATATTTAAGATAGATATTATAATTTTGAGACAGTCTTGGCGCAGCGGGGAAGCCTGATTTCACAGTCATCACACTGTCGATAGTTGTGGGTCGGATCTGCAATCAGGTGAATGAATTATTTTCATTTGTCCACTCTCGTTGAATTCTACAACTCAACAGGCAATATCTCGAAAATCGATCTCAGACGATCGAATCGATTAGGTCAATAATTACAGATTTCGCTGTATTATAAAAAATATAATTATGAAGTATATTATCAACTTTAATGGCAAAGGTCAAACAAGGTCAAAATTTATAGATATCATAACATTTTAATTTAAAAGAAACTTTTTTTTTAATAAATAATGAATAAGCAATATCTAACACTATAAAAGTCAAACGCTTGGACATTATAGTTGTACCAAACATAATAACATGCAAATGAACGGACAGAGGGCAATGGTCTCTAACGATAAACGTTCAGACAAAAGAAAGGCTATATTATTTTTATTAGAATAAAATATAATATCGTTACATTAAAATGTAGAAACTTTTTTTTTAATATTTGTTCTAGTTATTTATCCTAGGTTCAAAACACTTCTTTTTGACTCGATTAGTTATAAGAATAGAGAAAACCCAAAAGGAGGGTTATGTTTTTAGCGTGAGTATGGATGTCCGTATTTTTAATAGGAATCAAACCCACACCACATATATTAGTCAGCAGTGCCATTGTGCCATTATGTCTTAATTAAATTACTATTATATGTAAATCATTATGCCTATTTTTCTCTAGGAGAAAAAAGTCTATTACATTTTTTATTCCACATATTAATATAATTAATATATTTTGCATGCTGCTGCGTATTATAATATATTTTGGTCAAGTGTTATTATTGTATTTTGGTAAAAAAAACCACAGATGGATATTAAGTTTTTATTACATTTTAATTAATCCACAGCGTTACTATAACAGTATATTTTTTTATACAAGGACAATTTACTATGTTAAAATATACAGCACTATTTATACATGAGGTTAAATTATAATCAAAATAATATGTACACAAAACTTTAAATTAAATATATATTTTTTTAATAATTAGATGTTGTATGAAACTGGATATTGGTACGAAGAATAAATGGGAGAGCTAGCGTATAATCCAGAAGAATAAACAGAAGGTGCAGAGTATACTGACGGATTAATGTAAGATCTGGCGACTAATGGAGCTGCGTTGTAGGCGGAGGGCACAACAAAATTATGTGCAGCAACCACAGAAGGATCTACAGCAACCACAGAAGGAGCAGCAGCAACAACAGACGGAGCAGCAGCAACCACAGCAGCAGCTAGAGGTTCCTTGCGTACAACAGCGTTAAATCCGTTCACATCATCTGCGGAGTAGTCGACAATGCGCTTGGTGCCATCAGGGTCGACCAAGGAGTACTGTCCTCTGACCACGCCCCCGACGCGGGATTCAACTTGACTCTTGTAGTCGCCTGAGAGAGGATCAGCGACGTCGTATGCGAAGCTGGAGGAATCTTCGTCTACGTTGGCCAATGGTACAACTGCGCTGTGAGCTACAGCTGCCAAAGCGACAAGGGTGACTAGAAACTGTAATTAGGAAACAGAGAAACGTTTTTTGTTACAATAAGTTTAATTATAATAAGTATATTTCTCAAAAACTAAATATGAACTGAATCGAAAAAATCGATCCATCCGTCCAAACATATTATATTCGTTCCCCAGACTGGGGATCGTGCCAATAATTTCATTAGTCTTTATTTTATATAGATTTAGTTTATATTAGAACAGATATAACGTTTAAAAATTCCATTAAAAATATAAATATTTTAATTTTCATTTACCTTAGATGCCATTGTTGACTCGGTCAGTGGATGATGCTGAATAGATACAAAACTAAAGTGAATCGAGCTTTTATACAAATCACATATTTGATGTGTTTTTATAATGTATACTTGTTGATATTTAAAATGTGATTACTCTTGTTAGTTAATTAGTAGAGCATGCCGGAAGCGCGAGTAAATTATGGAAATAATAAAAACATCACTGATTTTAACTTTATTTTAAGGAAAAAATCTTTGAGGTCCCGAAATGCGTAGTAGATATGCAGAGACAATTTCGACTAGAGTACTCTGTTGCCTATTCGTCTACTTATTTTTTTAATTTTGTTTATTTGTTAAATCAAATATCAAATAATGAGATATTTCCTTTTCTCGCTCTGGTAACGTGCTGCGTTGTTCCACCACTCAACATGCATTTACTCCAGGGTTCGGCGGTAAGGGGAAAAAGTAAATATCTTAATGGGAAGGAAGTGTCTTAACATCAGATACTCAAGTTCTTTCTGCCAATTCTGCTATGTGGTATACACTATGAGATGAATAACAAATATCAAATCACACTATTTATCTAAGCTCGAGGAGGAAAAAATATTGTTATTTTAGTATATCAAAATTATACAAATGCTGAAATATATGACTAAGTGTTATTCTAATGCATAACCTATATTAGATACTGTACAGGTGTATTAAAATAAGTTCAGTAGTTTTTGCGTAATGTGGAACGATCGTGAAAAACTTGCACGTTGATAATTATTACTAGGATGTTATGAATTTTATAGAAAATGTATAATAATTGCGAAAATTGTAATTATATTCTAAAAATAAAAAAATATGTTCAAATATTACTTTTATATATGACGAAATACGATAACGAGTTTTATTTAACAAAATCGGACATGGCGTGGGAACATCCCCTCGAGTAAAATTCAAACAAATAAGCAAAAAGAGTATTTTAGATTTAGAATATATATAAAAAACCAGTTAAGTGCGAATCGGACTGGCGCACCGAGGCTTCCGTACCTATTTCAGGATTGTAGGTCAAGGACAAGTACAACTTATAAAAGTTTACCAACTTGAGTTTGCGGGCATATGCACTTATTTTGTATGCAATAAACAACAAATATAAATAAGTTTATAATATTTTTTGTATGAAATATATCTATCTATCTATCTATCTATCTATCTATCTATCTATCTATCTATCTATGTTCTCACGTCATACCAAATTTGATAACTGTAGGTCCAGGGAAAGTACCCTTTAGGTATTGAATCCGCAGTGAGTTTCATACAAAATGCAGCAAAATCGGTGGCATTAATGCAGGGTAGATCCTGTGTGTTATATGCGCTATATAATGTGAAAACATCACGTGTTGACTGCGTAACTCAACGCCGCATTTTGTCTTGTTATTAGAGTGAGGTAATGAAATTAATTCATTTTCCAACTGGGGTTCCAATCATTTAAAATATAATCCGAGCAACTAATTTAAAATATAATTGGATTAACGCATATAAATGTTGGATGATGAAAATGTATTGAATTTTATTTACCAAAATTTTGGTACGAGTTCAAAAGCTTTTATATTTATATGTATGTATGTACAAGTAGCTTAGATAATCCTCATCTTATAGCAAGACTAGTAAGTCAATGTACTCGTCTGTCTAAATCCAGTAAGCAGCTTAAGATTCTGAGAACTCTAATATTATTTTATTCGCATTTCATTATCATATTGTATATGTAATGTATATGTACCAAAAATGACAGTATTAATTGTGTTGGAAATATTTTTTAAGGTAGCAGGGTACACCGGTAGCAGAATAGACGTGAAGAGGAAATGTGTCTTTTCTACTAAATTTGAGATATTGAAGTTGGGGTACGGAAATAAAGTAATTCATTCCCTCGAGTAGGAATTTAATCCACAACCGTCATGCTTATAATCGAACATCGTTTATCCTAGTAAAAAAATGCATATTATTTTATTATTTTTTAAAGGAAACAAAATAGGAATGTAACAGATTTTTAAAATAAATACATTAATTCATATATATTATTTATATTTAATAAAATTTTAATACCATACAAAAATATCACATTATATGCTTTCAAGTACAAATGCAAATAGTTAACTTAATGTGAAATAGTAATATTTCACATTAAGCATAAGCTATAATCATACTGATTATTCATAAGAAAAAGGACTAGGAGCAAATCTAGGGTTAATTTTCGAAGAAAATATAGAAGGTTCAGAGTACACTGATGGAATAACATAGGATTTAGATACTATAGGAGATGAGGATACAATAGGAAGATCTCGGTGGCCTGGGGCAACGACAGGTACGGCAGATACTATCATAGATGGGTTATAAGCAACCACTGGGGCAGGAACATAGGGATCCCGGCGTACAACCGCGTTAAAACCATTGATATCATCAGCTGTGTAGTCAACGATACGCTGGGAACCATCCGGGTCCACTAAAGAGTATTGACCTCTCACTACACCTCCTATGCGAGATTCTGCTTGGCTCTTATAGTCGCCGGTGCTGGGATCAGCTACTCCATAGGAAAAGCTTGAAGAGTCATCATCGACATTGTCAATTTGTTCTGAACATTGAACAGCTATCACGAATATGGTGAAAATAAATAGCTGAAAGGATAAAAAAAAAATTGAAATAAATTTAAGTTATTCCATATTCAATTACTCTAAAAAAATTGTATAACTCTAGAGTATTGAGCTTCACATCACATATAGAAGAAACCTGGGAACCTAATCATAGACACTTCCGTTGCCCACTTTGCGCCCGAATTCTGGAGGCATTTACATCTACCTATATATAAATCGTCCTAGATTTTAGATGTCAAATGTGTTGTTTGCACCTTTTAGGAAAAAAAAATTTTTTTTACCTTGGTTGTCATTGTGGATGTTGATATTGTTTTTAATAGGCAGAAATGTGGAAACACGAGCTTTTATATGATTCGGATGTAACATCAATATATTCAATATATTAAGCTAAGCACCTTAGACACCAGTTGATCTTTAAAACGTGGGATAATTTAAAATTTTTGTATAGTGCCGGAAATCTAATTCGTTTAAAAATTATAGCATTAATTTTGCATTCCAGCATTATAAACTGTATAAAAGATTATCTTACAAAATATTTCATACCTTATTCTACTTATAAGATAATCCAGCAAAAGTCAGATGCTAATGTATGCATTTTTTAAAAGTTTCTATGCCTATTACGTAATATGAGAAAAAAGTTTCATTCCTGTAAGTTACTATAATTAAGTTAGCCTCTAAGAGATCACTTACAGTAATAAGGTCGCCTAAATGTTGGTACCACATTCCTTTTATTTTTCACTTTTTTTTATAATGCAATAATGTAATTATATCTGAAATTATACAAGATGGTAATGTGGGCTCCATTTTTATTTTCATTAATATATTTTTTCATTCCCTTGCTCGAAAAGAGAAAATGTGATTTCGCCTTACATTTCAGCCGGAAAATGTAGGGGACCACAGTGCTATGCGCAGAGAGAAAAGCGAGAAGTACAGTGCGACAAGAAAAATACGGTAATTATAAGATGTCAGGACAATTAATATATGTATGTATAGAAAAATAACAAATACCAATGTCGCCACTGACAAAATTCCTCAAATATATTAATTAAAAGGTCATTGTTCACATAGAATTATAATTTTGTATTACGCCCTTGGCTTATGTATGTCCTAATTAAATAATTGGCCGTTTTTCTAAAGTTCAACCGGTAGCTATTAAACTAAAGCATCTAATGATATCCATATATAAACACACAGATAGCATGCTCTATATTCATTTGTGATAAAGCATACCTCTACAGATCTAGCAATGGCAAAGGTAAGTTTATAAGAAATGTAGCATAATCATTATAATAAAAAAATCTTCTTTTATTTAAATATGATTTCTTTAATAAAAACAACGTACAAATTCTGTCATATTATCAAAATTAAAAAATATAAACAACAAATAACAAATTAAAAAAAATTATAAAAATACCTCTTCATTTCAGTTTGCAGTTATCCTCGCTGTCTTAGTTGCTGTAGCTCACAGCTCAGTAGTGCCAGTAGGCAAAGTAGACGAAGACTCGTCTAGTTTCGCGTACGACGTGGCCGATCCTCTCTCAGGTGACTACAAGAGCCAAGTGGAGTCCCGCGTCGGAGGCGTGGTGAGAGGACAATACTCCTTAGTCGACCCAGACGGCACCAAGCGTATTGTGGACTATACTGCAGATGATGTGAACGGATTCAACGCTGTTGTACGCAAGGAACCTCTAGCTGCTGCTGTGGTTGCTGCTGCTCCTTCTGTGGTTGCTGCTGTTCCCTCTGTTGTTGCTGCTGGTGCTCCTTCAGTAGTTGATGCGTCTTCTGTAGTTGCCGCACGCAATTTCCTTGTTCCCTCTGTCCACAATGCTGCAGGCCCAGTACTAGCGAGATCTTACGTTTCACCATCAGTGTACCCATTGGCACCCTCGGTTTACCCCTCTGGAGTATACGCCCGCTCTCCTATTTACCCGTCTTACGATTACCCGGCATTTTCTTACAACTACTTATAAATTGTATCTTTGATAATTTGACATGCTATGCTATGCTATGCATGTCATGTAAATAATTTTGTATATACATGATGACCAATGAAATATTTAGTAATAATATGATGCTTTTCTAAATGTACAAAATATATATGGATAAAAATTATTTACAGTTTTTATTTTCACATAGACAAATATAAATAAACTTACACGAGAGAGTGATTGATATATTTATATTACTTTTTCAATATTTCTAAAAATTGCACAATTCATTATTACTATTTTTTTTCACCCCGTACTGTATCACATTCATAACAATGGAAACTTGGAACCGTATGTTAAGACACTCCGTTCTCTTTAAGATATTTCCTTTCCTCGCTTTTCGCCTAATTCCTGAGTCATTAAGTGCTGAGTGGCGGCATAGACCAGAACGAGGAAATGAAAATATTAAATATTTCATTCCCCCGAACGGGAATCGTATCCACCACCGTCATACTTACAGATGCACGTATGTGCTCCAGTGCCATGACGGCCTCAACTATTACTATAATTATAGATAATTTAACAATAAAAAAAAATGAAAAATTAAAAGCTGCGTAGAACTATGTATTTTAACTTATTCTAGTAAGTACTGAGTGCTCTCATACTAATAATACTAATATTCATACATTTTCTTGAATTAGAGATATTGATAAATTTCGTCGGGAACGTTGAGTTTAATTTACAGAAGACATCAGGAAAATTTATCAATAACTCTGCACTAAGTCATCTTCTATCGAATTTAAGAACAAATAGTTTCCATTTTTAGTAATAGTTGCAAAATTCAGATCAAAAAGAAAAAGTAAATAAATTGAACATTTTCTTATAATAAAAATTATATAAAGTAAAGAACAAGATCAGAGTCTGGTTATGGGGTCGATCAAATCTCACTTGGATCAATGTTTATATTTAATGTAATTTCATACTTTTTCTTTCCGTTACAAAGCTGGGCTGGTTATCTTACAAGAACAAAGGAATCGTAAAGGACACGTAAGTTCATAAAATCAAAAATAATAATATGTAGGCTATACATTAAGTAACGTTGAGCAAATTTTTTACTCGTTTAATTTATAATTCATAGGATGTATCAAGACATGCTCAGCACACGTCATACAAGTTATACATATACCAAAATACCAGGGCCACCGTCAAAATAATATCTTTATTAAGCACCGTAAATTGTTCCGATGAATATTGTGTAGATATAATGTAAAGGTATACCATACACATGTATTACATACAGTCTCCAGTGAAGTTTAGGTAAAATTCGATGCTTTCAAAACGCAGGCAGGTCTCTGCTTTAATAAAATCGAATTCTTAAGGCATTACGTGTTGAGTGGCGGAACTCAACATATCAAACAAATTTAAAAAGGAAAAGTGCTTTTAGATAACCTTATAATAAGACCCCAGCGAGAACCAAACCTACCACGCGTGTAGGCAAAGCGAAATATTATCTTACTGCGCTGCAATGATATAAATATAAAAAATAAAATAATTGACATTCATATTATTGGCATAGACATTAAAATGTAAATTATATTTTTAATTTTAGAACTGATAGAACCAATTGGAAAAAAATATTTATGTGATTAGAATTAATGAATGCAAAAACTGCGTTATTACATTGCCGCATTCGTTTTTTCATAGTAGGTACTCGTATGTACGTAAAATTTAAATGAGCTATTTGGTCAAAACATACACTCACGTATAATGAGTTACATATATTAGTGACATTTGAGTACTTAGACAAAATATTTTATACTTACATGCTTTAAGGTGAACAGGTAGTTTTAATTACACCAAAACACTTTATATT